>JAQIXX010003829.1:0-18160 GCA_034700605.1 Willowsia nigromaculata
CGTGATCTTAAGCTACATTATAATGAGTATAATAATCATATCGAGTAAGTCAAGTGGTAGTCGTGCTGATGTTGAGCTCATGTGTGTCATACTCACGTGATATCCATCATAGTCGTTACAGTTTACATAGTTGGTAATAAAGAGGCATTTATAATGGCCTCACTCGATTATTGGGAAAGTGCCGGAAGGAAAGCTGAACTTTCCCCAGTAGGAATGCATTTTCTTTTTTAAGTATGTGTATCCATCTATCCGTCAGAAGCTTTCACACAAAATTTACTGTCATTATTTTCATCTTATCAAACAAGAACGATGTTATATGAATATAGTAGTGTACCTATAAGCATAAAATGCCCTTTTACAGCATGAATCAAAAAGTTTAACACTATCAGGATGGAGTGGCGCCATATGCTCTTCTACTTAGCAGTTTCCTTCCCTTTGAAAATGTAAAAATATGCTACAACATACTTGCACCATAATGTTCAAATTCATCATTTTCACTATCATAGCCAGCCATTATTACATCTTTTTACAACAGTTAGGGTCTGGGTAGAAGACAAACAATTCAAACTTAATTCAAATAGGAAATGCAAACGATGTATACATTCTTTAGGCTTGATACAGTCGAGGATAAAGTGGCATCACAATTAATTGTCAGGAGAATAAGCCGTATTTGGCTGTGTACGTGATTGTTGATGCTGACATTCTATATATGTGATAATAGGTATGTTAGTATTTAGCAAAGCTTTTTCTGTTGACTGGTAAAATTATGTTTGGCATAATACTGATAGTGAATAACACCGGGTTCATTTCATACTTGTTTAACACCGAGTTGTTTCTTTCATTTTTATTTTTGATCATTGATCGGTATTTTTAGAAAATAAGTAAGGATTCCTTACCCACAGTATATTAATTTTTTCAATATAATTCCAGTGCACTACCTAGCATTATTCTGATGTGAAGCATAAAGCTACTTACAATCACAACATTTCACAAAAACTGGCAAGAGTTATACAATATCTAATGAAAACTGTGAAAACACAATTTCTAGAAAGGTAATAAAATTCCTTAAAACTAAAAACTTTAGCAAATAAAACACTTCGGAAAGGGCGAAAAAGGTGGAAACGTTCCCATTATTGAAACAGCATTTCTCACTCGTGAGTACTTGTTACTTGTATTAGCCGGAAGCTTAAATTATTTTAGTACAACTTGGATAATTTCAGAATGCAGCTATGCAGGTGGTATCAAAATTTGCAAGTTACAGCTAATTTAGCTAACCAGAGAGCATGAAACATTTTTTTGCTACACATTAAATTTTATTCACTTGCTGTTTTCTTTTAGTATGCAGCAATCTCTATATAATCCTTTTAAGCTTATGATGAAAGTAAATTTTATAGAATAAAGAAAAATCCATTTTATCTTTAAACTTTCAAAGACCATAAAATATGTAATGCATTAAATGGTACTTACTCCTCTCCTTGTGAAAGATTAATAGGATGGAATTATTTACATTTTGCAAAAAGCACTTTACAAGTTCTTATACACCTTGTATTTGTACGACCTATGAGCATGATGAAAGCTTTCACATTTTAAAAAACAGAATGAAAGTTCTACACGGCGAGTTTTGTAAGTTTTTAATTGATAATTTGTACTGATTCAAAAGCAATTAAAAGCATGTTCGTGAGCAGAATTACAATTTTGAATTTAATGTGCATACCAACATTCAGGCATGCAGATAGTTCATTTCCAACTCATAGGGCAAGGTAAACAATGGAAGAAAAAGCAAATTAGTGTCTTACGTCATTTGTTGAATTTCACTTAACAAATATCTCGTTTTCATGCATGCACATTGCTGAATGTACATATAACGTTCAGTGTGGAAATTCAAAATGAATACTAACTCAGCCTATTTTATTATTCTTATTCCAAATTTACGACCTAACGGATTCATAGCAAGCGCAACAATTTATTTCCCTTAATGCTTGCTTAACTTTCCAAGTACTATTGAGCTGTGTGTCTAAGATACTTTGTATTTCAAATGGAAGCAGAATAAAAATTTTAAGAATGCTACATGCATATTCATATAAGATTTAGAATGGGTAAATCCATATAAATTGCATACCTACATGAGTTACAATATGTGAAAGTAAATACATATATAGAGATAGAATCGGCGGATGAATCCTAACTAAACATATTAGGGCTTTCATTGACAAAATGAGAATTCACGAAGAGAAAGATTGAACTCGCATGTCTGTAAACGGATTAGGTAAAGTGCGGACGTGCTAATTATTAATCCGCTTAATTACTATGTTTTCGTGTTTTCGTTCATTGACTCGGTTCAGTTCATATCAGTTTCATAGACCTTGTGTCTTTTTAATCCCCTGTCTACACCATTTTACCCCGCATAGAGTAAAACGTAAGCTAACGCCTCGACACTTTCATTAAATTTGAACTTGATACCCTCATCCGTACACAAACGGTATGACATTGACCGATGAAGATGAGTGCTCAAATAAACCCTACCCACATGAATACAAGATTTAATTATAATTAGTAATGGCATGGTTGAAATATTATCTTTTAATGCATAAATCAGACAAACCGAAAAAAGTTGTGCAAATACGTTTAAACTTATTATATTATCACGCACAAATAATTCATATCATGAATTCGTCGACGTTGTAATGCATGAAAAATATTGCACTCTCATCCATTCACACGGTCATAATCATATTATTGGATATCCTGCAAAACCAGATTTTAAAGGTCTGGAGTATTTAGGGAAATGAGCATACCTTGAAAATGCGGTAGTAGAGGTAGACGAGAATTGTACACGGAATATAGAAAGAGCATAGGGATGAAAAGAGAACAAAATATTTGTTATGGAAGGAGCACTCAGTCGCGTCCCTGGGTTGACCATCTTCAGGGGGACTATTGAGACCGAGCACAATTGGAGATCCAACTAGACCAGAAAATACCCATACGAACACAATTGTAAGCCAAACACGGGTGTTGTTTTTGTGCTTCGCATATTTGATTGGTTGTGTCACAGCAATAAACCTAAGTAGGAAAAAGACATGTTTGTATTTAATTTTTTTTTAGTATTCCGGATAAAAATCTGAAATGCTGTTTGATAAATATTGAAAGTTCTCCATGAGCATTACCTATCAATACTGATAGCTACCAGGTTGAGTATGGAAGAGGTACTACAGGTTACATCCATTGCGATGTAAAAGTCACAAAATATTGGAGGTAATCCCCAGCCACCGTTGAACTGAAAAGAGAAAAGAACATACATTATTAAATATTTCATAAAGAACTTTCAGTCCTCATCCTCAAGTTAAAACAGCAAAAGCGAACCCTGTTGTTGGCATTTTTTCAAATCATAATGAATTTAGGAACTTAAATTGCAATCGAGCAAAATCTCTTGTCATTTCAAAATTGTTAATTGTATATTATTTTATTGGAATAAGTAGCTCTGTGGATTTCTGGTTGGTAAAAACATTACATTACAGTGCATTTTATCATCATAATAAGAGTACAAGATAGTATGGGTAAAATCCAAAGTGTCTGTATAGGAATATTAGATCTTGATAAAATAGCCCGTGGGGGTGAAAGCATGTTTTGTCTTTGTGAGTTTTCCTAACATTGTGCCATTCGAAAATGTGCGTTGTACTGATATGTTATGCAGATCATTGAGGATACAATGTAGTCATCATTGATATTACGAGAGTCAAATCTAATCCCTTTAAGTTTATTTCTTGCATTTCTGATTCTATGAAAACTACACGACTCGAAAAAACTTTCTGGTACTCTACTATCTATGCACATGGATATTTCTTTAGAAATTAATACTTAAAGTGTGTTTATGCTGACATACCCTACGAATAAATTTCTATGTTCAAAACTATTATGGTTGGTTGGTTGGTTATTATTACTAGCATTGTCAGTGCCTTCATTGTACATTGTACTTATGGTACATGACAGCTGTATTATTCACAGCTAGCTACACTCGAATGACACGAATCCGAAATCTCCAAAGTACAAAAATAGAACCCACATTTCAACTTTCACACGACATATCATCTTGCTTCATGTAACGAAATAATTTTCAAAGCTAACGATTACGGCAACAAAGTGGAATAGAAGTGAACACAAACATTGTATCATGTAGTTGTGTACACATACCCACACTGCAAATAATGATAAAAGTGCAGTGTACAAGGTGTTCCTTCGACATTTTCCTGCTTTCCCTCCCCTTGTTTTAGAATAGAGAAGTAACTTTTTTGAACAAATCCTAACAGCTAAAGCTACAGGAAGAGTCACAGACTCACAGTGCCTGAATCGTAGTTTAACTAGAAAGCTCCAGACCGTGTCTGTGCGAGGCAGTAGAGAGCAACAAGAACAAAGAAAACTCAACAAAGCATATAAACGTACCCAACAAACCACTCAGGTGCATTGTTTCTAGTGTGTGGGAGGTGAATAGGTTATTCAAAGCTAGTAAAAAACTTTGTTCAGCTCATTCATATTACGCCTTATTACTATCATCATCACCGCTTGTTCTCTCACCTTTCATCATGCTATTATATACAAGCATGTAAATCCTTACCAAAACCTGAAACAATTCAAACGATGAGCAAAGTAGCAGGGACGGAGATAAAAACTGCTGAAGTGAGCATTCATGGAAGTTTAAGCACCTTGAAAAGTCGTAAAGTACACTTAAATACTTACATAGGCTTAAATGAAAAATATATGAGAACATTTTAGAGTCTACTACACATGGCTGTCTTATCAAATATTATAATATTAGGACCATATTTGTCGTCCCAAAATACATATATTATGTACTACTGTCTAAACCCACTGCTATTTATTTATGATTAAAACTGCCTGCCTGCCACCTTTTCCAACATTATAGTTTCCGTTACATGAAAGGTCATTAAAAGTAAAGTATACGAGCATAATCAGAACACTGAAAGCCCGCCATTAGCCCACCAGTTCCCACTAATGGATGAATTTGTTAAATCATTGTGTTCGTGTGTCAGCCACATTAGTTTCGCATAACTTTATTGTGTGTTGTTTCCTATTGAAATGTGAAAGATATTGATGCTATAAGTTTTCCTTTCTTTTAAGCTTAGTTGGTCATTAGGGTTTTGATGCCCAATATAACCCATCATGATAATACTTACCATATTAACATCACTTTGATTGCAAATGCAACATCTGCTGCAAGCATGTTTTCTTGGTTGCGAAAAATTTGGTTATTAAAGCATCACTCGTGTTCAAGTCAAACTTTTAAGTTTCAACTTGCTATTTATGCGCCTAAACTTTCACGGACTATTTTGGGAAAGCAATCACTTTACAATGTATAGGATGCATAACATTTAAATTTAAGACATAGTATATATGCAACATATTAACAAAATGCATTAATTTTTCATCAATTCTAGCAGATGTTCTAGTAGTTGAATGTGTTTGAATGCCTCAGTTCAGAGCAGTCTAGCTTTCCCCATCTTGAGACATGCTTTTAAACAAATTCTCGATATACTAGCAGTCTATAGTGAAACATAATGCATTGACAATGTATTCCGGACATTGATTTGGCCTTCACCTTTCCGCTTAAAATATGTGCGTTACGACTGCACGAATTAAGATTAATCTTTCCAAAGTGTAGGAAGCTTAAGTTATTAAACAAATAGTTCAATGCTCCTTAGCTTAATAGAAAAGCGCAAACAGACTGTGTAAAATATTACTATTGCCATTTGTAATGTAGTCTGTTTTGTATTCAAACCACGTATCTTTTAATTTCTATTACTGACACTGGCCTTTCATTTGCGCGTATTTTGGCAAATTCTCAACTATACTACACAGTCACGTATCAGTAGCTTTGCTTTCTTTATATTGATTTTCCAATGTGAATCCAAAATATGTTCGTTTTCTTTTTATGAGATTAATGAATTACCGGATAATAGCCCGTCCAGATTCTACTCTGTAAAAGCATGTCCACCGTGAATATTCGTACTTTAGGGTATGTTTGCTTCTACTAATGACGTTACAATATACTAGCGATGCAATGCTAAATCCCACGCAGCTTCCAGGCAAGAAGGGAAGCACACATAAGAGATTATGCAGTGCTCTGATCACTAAACTATAGTACGAACCTATCCAAATTAAAAATATATAAGGTACCTAAACCTAAGTACACACGCTCATTTATTCAACATCGATTTAAAAAGGAAACAGAATCTCACAATTTCAGTAACGAGCTTAGGTTTCGTAATTAGTAATTAGGCTCTTAATTACCATTTTATGAAGACACGTGCATAATGAAATATTAGATATAGAGCATAATATATGAATACTTTTTACATGTTAGGAAGAGTGAGCGAGGTCAGAGAATTATCATTGCACTTTTGTATTTGTATCATGTGATATTATTGTGAGAAAGGGTATGCATAGAATATTTCTTTGTTTATTCCCTCTATAGATCAGTGTAATCATACGATAGTATCTTTATGTAGATAAGTACTAGACATAAAAGTATAATAAATATATAATAATGTTCGAAAGAGAAAAGTATGTACACACTCAATTCATTATTACTCCATTGTCCTTTCACCATTGTACTTGCCACTCTTCATTTTAGAATATTCTGCGGCTCTATAGTTTTCTTATACATTTTAGACACTCCCATTTGTTTGCACATTGTCGGTCGGATTACCTAAGCATATCATTGTCAGGATTTCCCCCGACGACTTGGCTCCTCTCCGTAACTATACTATCAAATGCATGAGACTGAACTGCGAGTCCTCTTTTATGCTTCTTTGATAGTTTTAAATTTCGCTTTGGATTCCTTTACATCCTGAGCTCTTAAATAAAGAGTGAATTGTATACTGCGTATCTTTGATCCATTAAAATTTGCTTGAATAAAGGCATCTTTATCCTCCCTATCTTAATATTGGTGACCAATATAGTCACCCCTTCGCACCACCTTCAGCTCCCTTCATTTAATGGCTCATACTACGTATTTGATGAGACCTGTTTGCACTAGAATGATTGCGCTGGAGACTTTGCTATACTATCAAAAACTGTATAAAATATAGTGATCGAATAGGCCCGACTTTCTTTGTGTGATAATACGAGCTCCTATAAGATTTTGCAGCTGTTCCAATTTATTTCTTGACCAGCTGGTGTCGCTTTCTCCATGCTAGAAGAAAGGAGATTTTTTATTAAGTTGGAAAAGCATTATTTCGATTTGATATAGAGTTAAGGAACAGTAAATGAGCTTGGTATTAATGTGTTTTTCTCTCTTCATTACCTACATGACTGTAACAACGTCATCTACACAGAATTACTAGAGTTCTATACATATAAAGATGCTACTAGCACAAGACGGAACTCCATGTCGGCGCAATTGAATTGAATAAAATTTTAAGGAGTGTGAATAATGAGGGTAGGAAACGGGGATAAAGAAAAAATATAAAAAAGGGGGAAGCAGCGAGTGAGATTAATTATTAGGGAAGCACAGCGGTATAGAACCACCACGAATAGTATTTTTCTCTAATTTTCTGTCGTACATTCTCTTTGTGTTAGAAAAAAATAGAGCGAATGGAGATATTGCATTAATGAAGTAAACACATAATAATATAATCCACTACATCCCAATTGTAAATGAGCACCTTAAAAGACATATTATAGCTTGCTGCATAATGGCAGCCATATAAAGGGCAAGGACTCCGTAAAGTTTAACAAGGCGAAGCCAAAATGACGGTGAAAGTTCCCCGAATCCGATTCTACCGCTAAATACAGACTGTGTTGCATAAACCAAACAAACCGTACATTTTCCCTTTGTTCCTCTTATCATTGTAAAAAATACAATGTATGAAGCACCGCTTACAAAAATTTGATATTAACTGAACCCTATAGAATAAAAATAATATAGTACGGTACTTTTATTTATTCTTTACCAGCTGACCCGTTTTTTTCTTTATTTGAGCGGGTATGAATTTTTATGAGACTTTTACTTAAGCTCGCACACAGAAGTTTTCCGATGTCTTTGAAATAATAAAAAAAAAGAAACCTTTTCGTAAATGAACTCACAGGAGATTATTCCTTTACTTTGATCATGTATAGTGAAGCGAAAGTTACACGATATCTATGTAGCTGAATGTGCATGAGCTTTTGTGAATATACCTACCAACCAGAAACTAGTCTTTTTTGTGAGTATTCAAGAAGTTGGTTGCTTCACTTTTTCTTGTGAAAAGGTATTAGGCAAGGTCCACTCTATCCCCGTGTCTCTTTCCCTTCTTTGTATTCTTCATACAAAAAAGAGATTTTTGAGGAAATAGAAATGGCAGGGTTGATGTTATTTTTTTGGTGAAAATGGGCTTTCCTTTTAAATAATCCACATTGTCATTATCGTCATCGTCATTGCGCCATGCATTGTAGAAGAACACACTGCTCATTTCAGGATGTAAAGAAGTAGCAAGTGAAGGAAATGTTATGCAATTTCGTTCATCACAAAAAATGTGAGACTTATGTAATTTTACAGATTTTACATTCATACATACAAAATACATATATACTACTTATGTAAACATACACAATCCTTCATTATAAACATTAATTTATCCCGGTTTTGTCTGCTTCTTATAGTGTAAGCCTCTTAGCACACCCTTTCTATATAAAACATGAGTGCTCTGAACTAAAAAGGAGTTTGAAAGGCGATGATCCCCACAGCATTTTCATCGTTTCGCCTCTTTTTAGAAAAAAAGTAAAAAAAATGAAAATTCAACTGCATATCAGACATCTCTGAGGAGCTAGAAGATGAAATAGAATGCGCAAGATATTCTTACTCATTTTAGTGGAAACTTAGCCTTGAGTATCCCTCAGGCTTTGCCTGAGCTTTCCCTCCATTCTTCCTATTTACTTCAGCAAATTTTGCTTGAATGCGTGCATGGTGTGTCTGCACAGTACAAATCCATGTTTCCGTAAATACGTTTCAAAAGGTGTTTTGTGATGTTTACTGCCTATGACGTGCGGTATGGAGGCGCAAGTTGGTAAAATGTTTCTTTTGAATGCCATGATTCCCACATGTCGTAATTCCTTTTTTGAATTCCTTCGTATTCTTCTGAAAATCAGCGAAGGAATATTAAGCTGACCAAATGTGGTTATAAGATGAGACAGGGAAAACATTTTTGCTGCTAGTTTTTCCGTGTAGCTTTGCGTAAAGCTGTAAAATGTGAACTTGTTTAACGGATCAAAAACCAGCGAATTGTAAAACGGAATTACAGACAAATACAGTAGGTATAGATAGATAGATAATATCTATAGTCTTACCAAATGTAGAGACCTTGTTTGTAAAGTAAAGGCCTCATTTTAAAGAAGAGTTGATTTCCTGTCGACGTACCGAGATTTCATCTCGCATCTCAGTCTCATACGCAACTAGAAAGCTACACATAAAAATAGGATTACTATCAGACAGCTTCAGATAAGGACATGAAATTTCCTTGTATTACCTTACTACCTACCACTGCTACCAAGTAAACGTTGAAGCATAACAAGTCACCTATTCAAAACACTTTAGATATAATTTCTTCGTTCAGCTTTTACCACTGTTTTCTCTTTCAACAATTTCATATATTCAGAGTTTGCAAGTAGTTATATAATTTTGAATGCAAAAACTATACCTCATCCTTTTGTTTTTACTTTTTTACATAATTTTCAAAGTAAACAATCCAAGTGTGTTCACACTGTTCTTTCCTTAGTAGTAAAATTATACATACAAAAAATCACAAAAACGAAGGTAAGTGTTTGTGTTCATGGACAGTTTCGCTTCAATATCTTTTTATTTTCACAAAATATTTAAAATGAGGATCTAGAGAAATACCGAAGCAGGTAGGATTATTGCATATTCGCCTGTAAAATTGCAGACAAGTGTAGCAAGTCTGGAAACAAACTGCATGTTGTGTGGAGTATTTGCTTTTATATGACTTTTAGTGGAGATAACAAAAGGCCAATTTACTCCCAACCCAGAGAAAAGCATGTGCTTTTACCCAACTTGGTTCCAATAAATATGTTGTCACATAGCATAAAAAATTAATTTCACAGAGTGGCTAATTAATTTTTCTTAAATAAGTAGTTTAATGGCCTACTTGGTAGCAATCATTATACAATTACTATAAGTATGAGCAATCACACAAAATTTATAACAAAAATAAATGTTATTTTTAAAGAATTGGATGCTGCTAGTTTGATTTCATGCCTTCATTTGCTCCAAAAGAGATGATTGATTTTTCACACGATTTTCAGTAAGTTTTAGATGCTTCAAAGCAACTTTCAATGTTAATATCCACAGTAGGTTATTGGCTATCTACAACATACGCAAAGAAGTTTCTATATACATGTTCGATCGTTAGGAAACTATCAAAAGGGCAAGTCTGCCTGGGCAATTACCAACACATGTTAAACGCGATCATCATAGGTCCATTACTACCTTGCCTTCTTCTCAGCCCCAAAAAATTGGTAAGACGTAAGGAGAATCAGAAAAATCGTTTGAAGTGAATTGAATATATGGCCAAAGCATGGTAAGGTTCACTATACATACGCAGTAAATGTGATTTTCTCTTGTAAGGGCAGCCTTTTGTATGCTTGATTTTGTGGCAGCATAAATATGATTCTTAGAAAGACAGTAAAGAATGCCTCGAGATTATAGTAAATGGGCTGATAGATGAGTTCGGTTGGCTGAAGAAGGAAGTGGGATAGCGTTGTTGAAAAAGTGAACAATTTCAAATCTATCACTACTTTGTTGAAACGAAAAAACATCATATAATAAAATCCATAGATTTCAAATATACAGAGTAGTCCTTCCATCCATATTTTTATAAACCTTCTTAGACTCTTTGACTTGTCTTCAATTTTTATTTCAAGTGAACAATTTTATTGTCCATTTCCGCTCCTTAAGGATGGCGGAGATGGATGGAGAAATGTGTCTTTCAAATGAATGGGAAGAGGAGAAAGGACAATGAGGAGAAAAAGAAATTTCTCTTCTTCCATCCCTTTCGCCTCCCACCTTTCCGCAAATTTTCATCGCGAAGTTAAAATAAAACGAAGCAACAATGGTTGTATATTTCCCTCAGCTGTCACTGTAGGAAAGATTATGTGAATATTGTAGAATACTAAATCGGGGGAGATAGCAGTGATGATTGCAATGATGATCATGGATGTGGTGGTAGAGAAAAGGCACTTTCTTGAATCCGTCTTTCTCCCGGATATGCAATACTTATGGCACCTTGTGTGGTGAACACCCACCGCTGCCCTCATCACCAACTTTTAGAGCAACTTGTGAACTTTCACAGACTTTCGTTTTACTCTTTTCTTCTACACCACCGTTCAGATAAGTTATGGTTTTACATAGGCATTCACCCGTCCCATAAGTATTCTCTTGCAATATTCAGCACATATATATTCTCTGGAGATATTCACAACTGCATGCCACCAGGATATGTACCATTTTTATTATATATTGCCTGACTTAACACTAGTGGATAAAAATGAACAGAGAAAATGTCAAATCCAAATCCGTACCAGATGAGAGCAAAAATAAATAGTTTCTACGTGAGAAATGCCCCATGAAAAAAGATTTTTTCTCGCTTTTGGATATTATGTATCCCTCTGACGGAACGTGTGTAACGTATTGGGATAATAAAGTGAGGGAAATAAGTAGGAAAAATTGTGCGCACGACTCTCCGCGTCTCCAGTTCTTATTGCAATGTGTATACATATTTGCACACATATTAGAAATAAAGTTACCTAACGCTGTAACAACATAAAAATAATGTTCCACACTCTACCGGAATAAGAGAGAAAGAAATTGTTCAAAAAATACGGTTAGCATGATATAGTAGCATGTAGTGTCCGTTAATAAAGCACGCCAGATTTCCCCATTCTAAAGGGCAACACAGAGTATCATAAGTTATCTAATGCATTTGGATACATTCATGTACAACTTTCCTTTATACTAACTTTTGCTCTACATCTTTCCCCTGAAAGGATCATTTTCCTATATAGTCTCGTCACGTCTCAAGAAATGGTTTATTTCCCATCGAGGTGAAAGCAAAGAAATTTCTTCCTCGTGAGGAAAAACAGACATAAAATGGATAAAATACGAGAGCTAAAGTGCACACATACACATTTCACTTTCTTCTGAATCGACTATAACTTAATGTCCCATATATTCATTTTATGAATAAACATTATGTAACTTTTATGAATCGCTTTGTGCTCTCTGGTTATTACCATTACGGTCAAGTATATATACTCTAATAGTTTACGGATACTGCACATTAGCCTTCATTTTGGAGCATTGTTTCGAAACTTGTCGTTATCGGCTCATTCTTTGAGACAATTTTTTATGTTATAAGTATTCAAATATGGGTAATAATAGATTAGTGTTTCTTCCCTTAAAAACTTCATCTGCATGTAACGTAGAGAAAAAGTAGCTTGAACACAAGGAGGAAAACTAATAACCAATACAAGTCACTATTTCTCAAATCAATGACTTTGTTGGCAGGAAGCAACAAGATTTTCAAAATGACTCGCAATAACAATATCAGTAACAGTATGTAGCATCTCTAGAACAAAGCTGGGTGTGTTCGCGTTACTGTCGCATTAAATGAAACGTGCCACGTTACTTAAATCCTCCACTTTTGCTCACACTCTCGAGTCAACTTTCTCGAGTTTTCTTATCCGAAAAAATTTTTCAAGTTTCCTTGTAACTTTTTTTCTCAAAATTATTAGTTAATGTCATATTTAACTTAAATTATAACGTTACATCGTTATATATGGTTGAAAAAAGACACGTGTTAACCATACAACTATAAAACTACCTAATATGACATTACTCTGGAAAAAAGTACTGATGTCAAAACAAGCATGCTATAATGACTCTCCGCCTTCCCTCTAATGCTACACTACAAACGGGATAAATCCTGACGGGAGGGACCCCGACCGACATGAATCTCATCCTCTCATCATGCTCACAGGAGGACAACAACGAGAACAACGACGATCATCTCGATGATCATTACAAAAAACGAAGAGGATCATTGACAAACTTACTTAAGCACACAGCTCCCTTCAGAAAAAAAGAAAGTTTAGTCGGTCATGTCGTGATAAAAAGTGTAATATTAAGTACCTCTACTTCAACCAAGTTTCTTTCATGGCTATGCATTATTATTATTATTATTTCTGTTAAGGAGAAAAATAGAGGCGAGTATATATAAGGAACAGGAACATGCCGTAGTCAGATCACCGATTAAAACTTCCTTATTCTACTTCTTCGTCTTCGTCGTCGTCAGCTTTTTTCCTGTATATCCACTCAATGCCAAACTACTTATGTAGATACTTACCTCTTCATAAAAACAAACGATAGACTTTCACTTTACTTTCTCCACGTTCTTATTTTTTCTCTCATCCAATATAATACGCATGTGAGGGACGCGAGAACGTGAGAGAGAGCGAGTGAACAACAACAACTGCAACTACTAAAAGTTGTCCTAATAATCTGAAGCGTCGTAGCTCATTGCCACGCGGGATCACATGCAACACTGCTGCCGCATTCAGAGAGTGGAAAGGGGAGGAAACGATTATAGTTAAGATCTTGTACATAATGCCTTGATGCTGAGATATAATCTGCTCATACATACCTATCTACAATTTGTTGGGTGATTATGCTCTCTGATGCCATATAATGCACAGCGAGCAAGAATATGGTATAGTCTTTATTATTATTATGATACGTGCAGATTCCTAGCTCACTAATGATAATAGCCGATTGTTGAACATGATAATGGTAGTGAAAGTCATGTTGATTGTACTAGAGATGCACCTGCAATGAGTATAATGCTAAAATTCAATATGATTTGCTATTTGCCCTATTGCACACTCCAGTACATTTTATATGCTGATGAGATAGATATGGAAACTTTATACAAGTAAAAATAGCTGAGAAAAGGAATAGAGACTATGAAAGTGAAAGTTTTTAAAGGGGGAAGCGGAAAACTAACAATAACTCAAAAGCTCACCATTCCACCGCACCACATCACTAAAGACATATACGTAAATACAAACTTGTATTGTAAAAATCCTTTTCTCTTAGTCTTTATCAAAACTTTTTTGAGGGAGGGAAAATAATGGGATGTGACTTAGCTAACGTCTACGAAGACTCGCCAAAACACATGTACAGTTTTAGGTACAGTTGAAGTAAATTTAGTATTTTTATGAAAAAGGATAACAAGGAACTTCAAAAAAAACTTTCTTTATATTCGATTTGCTAGAAATCTGCGAGTACTCTCTGACAGTGTACTACCACTACCACGTATAAGCCATATATATACTTTAATATACATAGTGTGTATACATGTTTCACTTTTACTTCATACTGGAGTACAATTCCTCTTCATTCTTTTACCTACTTACTTAATAGCTCTAGCTTGCTTGATGACGATGATTGTGTTTTTTAGTTCATTCTTTCTGCTTTCTCTCCCATCCCCACGATTGGTGTATACGCTACAACGACGGTGATGAACTCAATCAAAACACTGGGAGAAAGTGGGAGGAAGAATGAAAGAGGCCGAGTAAGGGAGAAAGTGAAGTGACGTGATTCCTTCACACAACTTTTTTCATTCCTTCTCGATAAGCTTTTTCAGAGAAGAACTAAGTTACATTAGTTTTTAACGCTGGAGAAGTGAGTGGCGTTAGAAAAAAGTTACAAATCTGTACAGTTACGTGGTTTTGTGGTACTACTTCATGAAAGCACTTAACACACAAGGCTCATTACAATATTCTGGAGCGCATAACAAAGAAAGCACAAGAAAAAAAAATCATTCTACAAATAGTTCTCTGTAAAATACATTATACAGTCATATCTCTGATTTCAATTCATTATACGTTCTAAAACAAGAAAAAAGAGTTTTGGGAAGAAAATTAAAATAGAATCTTCTAACCCTTCATTTCTGATTGCTTATGGACTAGGTAATTTCCTCAACTCATAAGACTCAGACATCTTTCACACCGTGTTTACTTAGCAAAAAAAATCAAAATACTTTAATGGCGATGAGATGACAAGAGAGGAGATGTGCAGATAGAGTAGAAGTGGTTTTCCAAAGTTAGCCACTCTTATTACTTGTATGGAAATCAGTTTTTCGAGGTCGTTGGAAAAAATGATGAAACTGTTACATTTGCGGCTTTATTTTATCATGGTACTCAATAGAGATGACTATTATAAGCTCTGAGAATGTGGTGAGGTTATAGTAAAAGAAAAGCACATTAGCGTATTCTAGTTACGCATGCAACTCAGAAAAGTACAACAAAAAATTCTTGCGTTATAAATTTCTTTCTAAATCAATTTCCATCTTTTTCTCGGCTATACAACTTCTCCTTCTATCGCTCCACTGCTGATGATGTTGATGACGATGATGGGACGGAGATGAAGATTATTATACCGACCAAATATAGAATAGTTTTTGTAGAATGAAAAATACAGGGAACAGAATGTGGTAAAACTTACAAAAGTGAAAAGACTTTTCTCCATTCTATTTCTACTGTATAAACAGTTTCAGTAATGAAGTTGATTGCGCTGTTGATGACGCTAGAAATATTCCATTGTTGCATATTTAAATAGTATATACGTAGAAAGTTGATGGGACAGAATCGCTAGCACAGAAAATTGTAGGCCTGTTAGTGTGTACTTTATTTTACAGATAACTACCACATTTCAGTAAATTCAACTTCATTTCTACGAACTGTAGGTTTTCTTGTTATGGTAGTTTAAATAATTGCTGGTGATGGTATTGTTGCTCAGCTGTTGGAAAGAGTTTTTAAATGAATTATTAATGTAAAGAAGGATAAACTACGTGGAGCTAGAAAGCTCTCGAATTTTGTCACTGTGAAACAGCTGCTACAATTTTTGGATTCAGAGTTTTTTCTGACTTTTATTTTTCTCTAGATTCACTCCATTCAAGTACAGTTTTTACTGCCATTATTACAGCCTCTGGTGCTGCTAACGTCATTTATTTGCTTGTCTCCTCAGCTTACACAAAGATGCTGGGATGATGATCATCATCATGCAATGCCTAACGTAAAAATGGGTCTCAAGTTAAGATTCCCAACACACCAATGTTTTCCTGCTGTATCGTCTTTGTGAAGATTTTACTAGTAAAAATGGGGTTCGTTTTATCCGTGACATTCCACTCCACTAGATCACAATTCAGAAGACGGATTACTGGCGTTGGTGGTAGAAAGATAATACGACAATACGAGCAAGACGAAGATGCTGTTGGTATTTATATGTCGCTTGTGATTACGAGACATGTGAAAAAAGGCATGAAGCCTGTGAGTGTGAGGTTATCCATGCGTTAGTTACCATTAGAGAACATGGCCGAGAATACGAAATACGTGCTTGCTTTTAATTAAAATACATGCACATTAATGATATGTCATAACGGGTGTACTGCATACGTGAGAGTGAATCCTTCAGGAAATTCGACTGGAGAAAGTCATGTACTTTGTACATGGACATAGTACAAATCTTTCTTAATGTTCGTTGCATTGGTGTATATATGTAGGTGTATTTTTTGCTAGATTTTACCTGACCAAATTCTGCATTATTAATAATAGGTGTTTCTTAGATAATTTTTGCTTACAGCAAATTACGTAGTCGTGTTTAAAGGCGAATAGGGTTGAAAAGACTATGCTTAGGTAGATACATTGTATGAATATAATGTAGCGTGGTTGTAGAAAACAGAAAACCTACAGACCACATCATTTTAAGGTTAGTGAACCAAAAATCCCAAAGCTGGTGTAAGCGAGGAATCCATTGATAAAAATCATATTCCTACGTATTTTCTATTTCTGTTAGTTTCCGACGGAAGTTGAACTTAGTGGGAAAATATGGAAGCGTGAGGGGTAAAGCCAAAGTAAAGAGTTATGTACGTGGATATCCCAAAGAAGTATTTATAAATACGGGCTAAGGAATTCCTCTGTAATTGAAACTCAACTCTCAGCAACAAAAGGAGAAAACCAAATATTGTTATTCTAGAACTAAATTTAGAGTTTATTTACCGCTTCACATCTCAAGCGGAAAGGAAAAATACCTTTTTTGTCAGCACCCATTATATGGGATTTCTCATCCAATCATCCACGCATGTCGAAAATGGCATTCAGAAAATTCGATATGAACAAGATTCACCTTACCCCTGTCTTTATTATAGCATTACTATGAATCTGTCATTTAAAAATACGCATCATATAGTAAAAAACCTCTCGTTTTCAAAATTTCATAATAGCAAAAACCTTTTCATTTCAATAAAAACATCTTTATTGTCCTTTTTCGAAGCATTGTGAAACTTTCCAAACATTTTCCATTAAGCAAATATGAACCGATGAAGGATGCAAAATTCTTGTTGTAAATTGTCAACTATTTATGTCGCTGGATGAAATGTAATAATAGGCATGGAGTAATCAAATTATCTTTGTCAGATTTTGTATGTGACACAAATTATTCTATTTTTATTCATAAACAAAATGTAAAAACCAGAAAGTTTACCTCAATTCTTGATTCAATTTGAAATAAGAGCAAAACACGTGAGAACTATAGTGTTTGAATGTATGAATACGTATCCATCATCACATAACTCATTAAATAGGTAAAGTTTTCCATTGTGTTATGCAATCAACAAACATCGGTATCGTTTCCGGGAATTCTGAATGAGATAAAAAAAATATAATACGTTGTAGATGGCAGTTTTATTCTAAGATAAATCTATCGCAAACAGTTCCTCAAATTTTGAGTTTTTTTTGCGTTTATAATTTGCCTTATTGTTCTGATCAACTCCCCGAAACTTTCAAAGCGATTTGTTAACAGCAAAGTTATGTTTTCTTATTATGTACACCTCTCTGCCTTCTTTTGTCCGTATTTTTGTGAAAAAGCGCACTGGTTCAATGTTAAGACTTTTATTATGAAAAAGTAAAGCGTAAAAGGACTCTTGATAGGAAGACTTGACTATTCCTTCATATCTTGATGACACTTGAAGCTATTTTTAGACTTTGTAATGCGCAGAAAACGGAAAAATCAGAATAAGATTGAAAGGTTTCAGTTTTC
>JAQIXX010003830.1:0-18158 GCA_034700605.1 Willowsia nigromaculata
TCATGAGCTCTAACTTCACAGACGTAGACTAGGAAAAGCTGCTCTAACTTCACCAACGTCAAACCAAATTCTAGTTGTTCATATTTTGACCTGATATTCGCTTAAGAAGTCACATATATTTTGTATCGTTGTAAGTGGAGAATCGCTCACTGTTCATTCTCTCGAAGATTGAGTTTCTTCATGCTTTAAGCATTACAGCGTTGGCTACAAACAAAATATCAATTACTGTTATTGACGTTATTAGATGGATAGCCGATAATTCAATGGAAAGTGCTAATAGAAGATTTTAAGAGTAGGCAACGAGCTACTGGTGAAAAGCCACATAATAAGAAGCTAGCTATAAATGAGCGAGTCTCTTGTGCTAAGATACATAATACTTCATAAAGGTGCATATGTTTTAAAGTTCCTCAGTTATGGTCTCTCGTCTCTTCAGTATAATATTATTTTCCGTGTGTTTCTCCTTTCCTCATTCTCATTCTTACTCTTCTTAATTTGGGAACTTGCGAGTTTAGATGAAACCTCTTGAGAAAAGTAGGTACTACACTAGTCTCTCACGTTTTTCTTTACTGATTTATTTTGTTTATCAGTTTGTCTATTGTAGGTGATATAATGATGAGCATCACAAAAAGAGAAGATAAAAGTGAGTAGGTAGTTTGCCAAATGCCATAGTATAGGACATTGTATATATTTTAACAATTTTTGTGTGATTTGCCATTTGAGGTGGTGAAGGTATATCCGAATGGATCTTCTTTCTTTCAGGCAAATCGTATCACATGCGTATCGAATGTCTGTCAGACTGATGCTTTTAGATATGAATGGAGAAAAAGATTAAGAGGGAGGATGAAAGCTCAATTAATGGGATTGATGGCTTATTACCGTTTTTGTACTTGCAATCCAAACAAGTTCTCCGATAATTGACTGCCAATGCGAAATTAAATCTGGAGAAAAATTCATTAACTCGTGGTTCTTTTGGATGTAATGAAAGCCAGAAACAAAAGGCGGAGAGATAATGAAGTTGATGTAAAACGAACCTACGCATATAAGAACACAGTAACGTTTAGTCATGCTTTGTTTGAGCGCGTAGTTTGCTCATTGCACAAGAAATAAAGAGTACATAATTGCACGATTTTTATTTGGCAGGAAAGCAAACGCTTGTCTTGTCTTTCCAAATGTTGCTTTCCTTGGATGTGAATAGGACGTGATTATGTATGAAAGAAAACATGATATGGGATTAGGGCATAATATTTGAATCGTTAAAAGTTAAATGGGTGTAATCATCCATCAACAGCCTAGGATAAACATTGGGTAAAAAATCGTATGGTCAAAGAGAGTTTAGAGTGGCTTATGTAAGATGCAGGAATTGGTGATTCACAAAGTGAGTTTATGCATCCTGTGATCAAAGTGGAAATATTACCAAAAGCAGTTCTCACATTGAAACGCGTAATAATTCAAACAAAGTCACTTTTTATAAGGTTTAATTACATTTTGAAATTAAAGTTTAACCTTAAAAGTTAAGTAATTGGGTTGATACTTGATAATAATATGATGAAAGATGTTATCAAGATAATATTAATCATAAATCGTTAAAGATATTATTCAAAAGGAAGAAGTAAAATGGAGTAATATTTGTCATTACAACTATGTCAATTACTTTATATATCATTGACTTTACATTGTACAACGGCACCATTTTACTGTAAGGTTAAAGCATGATATTATGTAACTTACGTCATTCGTAGAAGCAAACTTGTGCACACTCAAATGAAAGTTTATTTATTTTCCGTGGGAAGATTTCTGTCAGTATTGATGGTATTGCTGGAGACGTGTTTTCAACAATGTATAAAATGGTGTATCATTTATTGGTTTAGTAAGGTTTATCAAGGTTTAGTAAGTTCATTTTCACTATGAAAAATGTTAAAAGTGTTTACTACCTTTTAGAGACATGTAAAAATTATGGAATAATGAATAGGACTAACAAGATCATCCATTCCATAATGCGATAATCGGATTTCTGCGTGGGTACATGCTTACTTTGGCACAAAGTGCTATTTAAAAAATTCACGACCAGTAAAATATGGAGAAAAGAAATAAGTGATATGCATCATGCATATGTGTAGAGAGAAGATATTGCATTTTTGATTAAGTTTACTGGTAGATTCATAACATGCTGGAATAATAATGATGTTGAATCTGCATACTTCATACTTACAATCATTACGCTTCTAGAGATAGTCTGATTCGCTACTAATATGACTTATTTGGCTCCTAACTTGTTTTTATTGCACTGCAGCTCTGGTTTTTGACAAACTGAAATCGAATCCTTTTCTCATAATTCATAAATCAGAAAGTTAGCATCATGTCCTCCATGCTCACGCGACACTTGTAATAATATCAGATACCATTAAACATAACATAATGAACGAATATGATACTATGATATGATCATATCACACGAGATATTTCACATAACTTTAAATGCGCTCTGATGTAATCAAGCTCAATTGAGCGAATGAATGAGATGCATGTCGTGTGCGGAGTTGAGTTCAGTCTTCCATGAATCTTGTATGACAGTAGTGTACGGTTTGTTTGACTGTATTTATGTTCTTTTCCTGAGTCCCAACCCAAGCAAGTAGTTTTTGCTTGTCAACTTGCAATCTCGCATTGATAAAGTGGAAAAGTAAAAGAAGTAATTCAACATGTTAGATAAATTCATGATTGCTTTATGGTGCGTCGCGGGGAAAAGGTTAAGTAGGATGAAATGGTGAAAGGTCTTGACCTTTCACTCTCTTGTTTTGAAATAGTATCTGTAATGATTTGTTTGGGTTTTAGTCCCTCGTAATGTGTTTCTGTAACGCATGAACTTCTCTCTCCTTCAATATCAGTACATTTACTCGTGCAGGTGGCACCGAAACACCTTTGGAATGTCACGATTTTTAAAAAGAGCACATATATTGTTCATCTTAGAAATATCTCAAAGCATTTCTTTTGATTTTAGTTATCATCTAATGCAAATACTTTGCGTTAAAATTTTGAATTATACTGTGCCGCCTTCAACCATGGACATTCCAACACCCTTTTAACACTTCTATAGAATTATCACAATCGAGCTTTGTATGATTGCTAGCCACCATTACCAATACAGAAACTCAAACTATAAGCCACGGTATATTTTACGGAATAAATTACGCATTATTGGTTTAGGTATGTTTCGTGTGTGTTTCTTTTCCATCTTTCTTAAGTTTGTCGATTGCAATGTGAAGCTCTTTTTTTTGCTGAAATGAAGAAGATACCTCTCAGCTTTCATTTTGGTTTTCATACGAGACAAAATGGATATACTTTTATATAGGCATGTACTTCTTCTTGATTTTCACTCCTTTCTCACGTTCGCGTTCAAGATATACTACTCATCCATCTAAAAAAAAAAATGGTTAAACCCAAGAAGACAAGCTAGCACAAGTCGTGATCTATTCATCGTCATTCTTGAAATTGTAAATTTTCCGTAGCTCGTATATTGTCTCTTCTCCACAACTTTGAAAGCAACTTGTGGGAGAGCAGGACAGGAAGTCATACAAATGAGCTCATTAACATAATATTTCAGTGATGCTTTAATGAACTTCTGTTCTAGGCTTGGCTTCATGATATTATGTGGATTCGAAATTTGTCCATGATACACGATGTCCCTCTCCGGTTACGCCTAGGGATAATGATTTGAGAGAACTTATGGCGCTGACAGATTTGAAGGAATTATTCCTTCCTTGTATTAATGTAGTTTCACACTATGATGGATGGTGTCGATTATTATTACCTCTACATTAGTTAATGTTAATATGTTTCTTACATAAGTCTATAGTCTACTACATGCTTCATTGCTATTCACACACATAAATGGAACAGGGGCTCAGGCTCAGCGAGTGCCTGTTGTGCGTGTAAGCAAGACTACGAGAAAGGAAAAATACATAAGAGGTTCCTAAAACTTTTGCTTAATAAGGTCGCCCTCATTAACTGATTCCATCCTTCCTAACCAGCACTCTGCAGTTGTGGTTTCTTCAGAAGATACCATGCAGTCATCATGATCGCAATAATGTGAACATGTAAAACTGGTATAACATGTAACATATCGCTTACAATTACTGCAACAATGCCTGTATACTGCTCAATGTTACGTGATGGTAACTGGTCATGTATAACTTTTTGAGTTATCGGTTGCAATTCATGGTGGTCTGTATATTCGCCGACCAGGTGGACACAGACTGACAAGAGTGCAAGCCCAAAGTGTAATCATTACTTGGAGGTGTGCAGTAGGGAGCTGCTTATACTATTTTCTCTCTGATGTATAGATAATGCGTGTGTGGGTATGAATGTACCTATTTAGGTTTGCATGCATGTTACAACGCGAAAAAATTGAGCCTGTTTTAATTGCACGCTTTTGTTAAGCGTATAAGATGCTGTTTTTCATCAGATATGATGCTCATTGTTGTAGTTAGTATATAAGTAGAAGTCACTACTAAAATGTATTGAAATGGTCTTTGCATACAAAATGATGACGCTGACTTTAACTCGACATTATCTTTTGTTTCAGCTGATATTGGAAAATATTTCACACGGAGCCCACAAAGTATTGTTGCACCGCCTGGGGATCGAGTTACTTTCCAGTGCGAAACTAACATACCCGCGGAACAGGTTTGTAATTCAAAATTCAATAACTTTTTCTCTCGCTTGATCTCCCTTTTTCCTTCTAGCGCATGTTTAATATTATGACATTCATTTTTATCATTATGCTGGGGAACAAGATCAAAATGAATTTGCGACATAGTAAAAATTACTTTCATGATGTGGTCACCGTAAATATCTCGATTGTGTTATAAAACATGGTCTGATCTAATTTATTGGATGAGGGATGCTATCTTTTGGAACGAATGATGCCTTTAAGTTCAGAAAGTCCCAATTGGCATGTTTTTACTGAATTTGCAATGATGATGACTGTAAACTGTTGGAAGTACAAAAATAATTCAACGTTTGAAACTCGTCAAGAGAATGAGAGAGAAAATGTATTGTACTAACTGGATTAGGTAGGTAGATGTATTGTATTGTAATTACAAGTTGGGCTGCCTATTTATAGCAAGTAGCAAGGTTTTTGCAAAGCTTCTTTTTAGGGTTTGCTAAAAGTATCGTCAGCATATCATCATATCATTTGATTCCTCTTATACCGTAGTGTTTGCTTTTATTCTCGGTAGCTCGCGGAGCGGTTCTAATGTGGTGTAATTATGATCCAGAGGTATAAACTTGTAATTAATCATAATAAAGGAGAAGAGAAAAAGAATAATAAATACGTACGAAATAACCTCTCGTTACTTGATAATATATTCAGCCAATTCAGCTTCATTTCGATTACAATTGTTTATTGGCAAACAAAACAAAACTATAAAAATGAAAAAAAAACACCTGGAAAGTTTAGTGAAGCTTAAGCCGTGAAACATCTCCCTTGCATAGTCAAAAAAGTATGTGTGAAGAGTAATTGCTGTTATAAATTGTTCCAGGGTCACTCAAGCATGCAAACAAGAAAATAATGATGAGGAAAGAAAAGTATTTATTTTTTTAGTACAGCGCGTCACTTCTGTTACTTCTTTTTTAAGAACTGAAGCCACTGAAGGTGATGGAAATATATTCAAATTGCATTCACGTTTGAGCTAACCATGGGTGAGTTTTATCGGTCTCACCGCAAACAATAATAGCACACAATTATGCACCAGATGCAGTTTTGTGGTTTTCTTGAGTAAGATGGGCGATAGGTCAATCTGCTTTTAATCAGTGGGAAGTGAGAATTCTGAAAGTAGATAGGTGAAGGCATGCAATATCAAAAACTAAACAAAGAAACCAAATTACGCATTTTTTGATCTGAAAAATATAATCATAGGCTTTACACAACCAACATCCGATGCCCTTATTTCTTAGAATCCACAGAGTAAAAAACACAAGACTTGAAAGAAATGCACTGGTGCACGAATTGGTGGAGACGTTATTTTGAATGATGGTATATTCCACTATCCACACGTAGCATTAAATAGCAAGCCGATAAATTAAAAGGGAATCGCAGCCGCCTCCGTTTTTTTGTCTGCTACTTCAACTTTCTATCTTATCATCACGAAGCTATGTAGTCACCGCATTTAAACTTGACATATCAATAAATAAATAACAGCCAAAAGAAACATGAGAAGGAAAATGTTTTGAATAATAGTAATAAATAGTACTTCATACGTACATGGTAGCATGCAATGCATTCTTTTT
This sequence comes from Willowsia nigromaculata, assembly GCA_034700605.1. Taxonomy (NCBI): domain Eukaryota; kingdom Metazoa; phylum Arthropoda; class Collembola; order Entomobryomorpha; family Entomobryidae; genus Willowsia; species Willowsia nigromaculata. The sequence goes on from JAQIXX010003830.1 coordinate 6,286, forward strand.
AAATTTTTATTGCATTCCAAAGTTGCTTTGATTAATCGATCAAACGGATCCAACTTACATGCATATGGGCATTTATCTACTATTTATCTTAAGACTTTGAGATGAAAAATTATAAAGAAATTTTTATTTTCATGACCTTGCAAATGTCTTCATTGTGGTTGGACGGGTTGGTTGAACTAGACTAGATTCACAACAAAACGAAGAGACATGCGATTCATGCGAAGTAGCTGATTGTAGCTTTTTTCGGCGTTGATTACGATGATGGACTGGATTCTTTCACCTTTTTTAAAAACAGTAACATCATCACACGACCAGCAAAGATATACAGTTTAGCAGGCAAACAAGCACGATGAATTTTTGATTGAGCCAACGATGTCAAATGAAGATACGTATTTAGAATTCAGACACTTTGCAGATTTGCTGTGATACATTAAAAGTATTTAGATAATGAATTTGATTTTCACCATATAATGTAATCACAATGGTCAAGATTTATTCTAGAATATTTTAAAAGGGCTTATATTTTTTTCCCTCTAAACGACTTATGTTGTTTTTGCAGTAATCAGTATGATCGATAGCTTGTGATAAGGAGCGAGTGAAATTTTTTTTGACCAGAGAGAAGATTGGTGCAGACTCACTCAAATTTTTGAACAGTGAAATCAAAGAATGAACTAGTGAATTGAAATTACAAGTATTCTTTGCACGCTAATTTTTATATGCACACATCATGTATTAAGTAGTCAACAACTGCATAAATAATGCAAACTAGTGTTTGATTTTGATCCGACGCGACGTGAATTTGACCATTTCGTGACAGACATGTTAATTGATGTTCTTAAGAGCTGAAAGGTTTTGACTTGTTTGTGATTTGGAGCGTTATATCAAACTATATGTTGGGTATTTACATTTAATTTGACTAGGTATTTATAAAATATTGCTGAGCTGATAATATAATGCATACCAATGGTTTTTAAATATAAGACCAAAAAATCCCTTTCTTATTCGAAGTATTAATTGTATTTCATTATTTCAATTTTTTAGGTTCGATGGAAGCTGAATGGAAGGTTTTTGCACCCAGCCAACGAATCCGACATTCGAGTTTCGGGGACGCTGCTTTCTGTGAAAGTAAGCAAGAACCGTGAGAGGTATATGCAGCAAGTTGGTGATTACCAGGTATGTTTTAGCAAAATCTCTACTATGTATACTACATCTTTTTGGCTGGTGAAAGAACTGGTTAAAAATCGATTAATTATACATTTTTAATTCGCGTGCTATTTAATTAATTACAACTTTGTTCTCAAAAATTCATTTCGTAGTGTGTGGCGGAATTCGGAGCGGAAGCACTCACATCCCTTCCAGCTCAGTTGACTATTGCTCAATTGGATCCATTTCAACCGCACAGTAATAAAACGTTGGAGGTTGTGGAGGGGAACACGGTGGCAATCTCGTGTGATGCTCCATATAGTAATCCACCACCTGTCATACAGTTTTACAAAGATGGGCGATCTATCGAGCCAGAAACAGGTAAGCTTTTAAATTACAAAACGCTCAGTTATCAGAAGTCAGAGGTTAAGTTGCTTGCTTTCTTATAGATATAATTCTACAAGGATTCTGATTTTAGTGTCATTTAAACATATCTTAAGTTAGCCACAGAAAGGAAGAAACTAAAAAATGATACCATATCTGATCTATTTAAGCTGTCATGTTTAATGCTTCTTACACCATTACATACAAAATACTGTAGTATTTCTGGAAAGATAGTTAGAGCATCTAATTGGGAGAATTACGTACCTCCTTAGTTTGTAACTTACGACCTAAAACTATACTATTACTTTACTTTTATATTACGATTTCATAGATAGATTGTTGGACTGTAATTTTTTAAACTACATTTTATGACTTTCCCGAGTATATCCTGCATTTAAAAATAATTGTAAACACTTAATGTTCAACTGCTCATTTCACCTCGTAACTTCTTGTCAAACTGAAAAATCTGCTGGTTAAGTCTCATGAAACGTTCGTTCTTTGTTTCACCCATGATTATTATGGTATGATACAATCTTCGTAAAAAATACTTTTCACTGTTTACTTACCTGTTTATGTTCTGAATAATTACAGGAAACATATTGCATTGTATTGGTGTAAATTTTCTATTTATTACAATGTAATCCATAAAATATTATGATTAGTGCCTACTTTTGCGTGTTAATCAGCATATTTTTTTAAAAGAAATATGCTTCGTTTGCAATGGAATTTCTCGTTCGTACTCAAGAATGCTTTTGTTATTAATCTTTATAGAAAATCAGTAAATCTGTCAGTTGCATGATGCATGAAAATGCGACGCCGTGCTCTTAGGGAAGATAAAACAGATCAAAAGAAAGTATATTATGATTTTCTTGTTACAACTACTGACATTTCATGAGCTTTAATTTATAACTTTATGGAAAAAAAGTATGATTTCAATTTTTGATATAAAAATTTCTATCTACATATTTACATGCACAAGGTCTAGCTACTAGGTAGAGTACAGAGAACATTCATTTTATGAAGATTGTATTTTAGCGCTTCTAAAATTACTTGTTAAGAATATGGCTTGAGAACAATAAGTGGTTAGTGTTGTATTAGCAGACACATATTATAGGGTAGGTACTGCTTCCGACTTAATTAAGAGCGAATTAATTAATAATGATTGTGTATGTTCATATATGAAACCATCTTTTCTGTTTTTGATAAAATCAACAGGAAATAGCATGCTGATGGACTCCGGAGTACTCCATCTCTATAATGTTTCCTATGCTGATGCTGGAAGTTACTGGTGTGCCGTAACGAACCACATAACAACTGACACGTACGTGGCGGATTGGGTCACCCGTCTTGTTGTATTACCCAAGTCGATGGGAGCAAGGAAAGCTCCTGAGTTTTTAGTGAAGCCCAAGTCATACTACATAATTCCTCAAGGTAGGTACTCAACACATTCAGACAATTATTATTTTGAACCGTTCAGAGTAGAAAAGTAATAATATTATTGCATGAAAATCAAAATACACATGAACGTCTGCCAGTCAGCGTGAAGTCTTAAAAAAAACCAATGTGCCGCTGGTTCTTGGGTTAAATACGATCTCAAGTCTAGCTTCTATTTGCATAAAAATGTTATGTATTTTGAATTTAAAAGAGCATGACCGTGAAACCAATTTAAATTTTTAAAGACGATAAAAGTAGTAAAAATATATTTTTAATGATTCGTTTTTGCAGATGGGAATGTAACGCTTGAATGCGTGGCAATCGGCAACCCACCTCCGTACACGACATGGAGGAAGCTTCGTGCACCAACAATGACGAATTACCAGTCGAACAAAGGAACCCTGCACTTGTTCAATGTTGGGATTTCACAAGAGGGTGAATATATTTGCGAAGCGTACAACGGTGTTGGGGAGGCAATTACGACTCTGTCAACCATCGTATTGAACAGTGAGTATTCAAAAATGAAAATGTTTTTTTTACAAGTTCTTAAATAATGATGACATCATTTCGTGCAAAACTTGCTTGCAGAGTTCCGCATGCAAAAGTATTGTTAAGAATCGTTTAAGAAATGATATGAATCGAACTACAGGTATACAATTGGTTTAGCAATAATTAAAAGTGGTTTCATCTGTACCATCTCCTTGTTTAGGTATGCCCAATATCACAAAGGAGCCGATGAGTCTGATTGTCGAAGAAGGAGGAGAAGCCATTATTGACTGTGCTTCAGAGGGTCTTCCCAAACCAAGAGTATACTGGGTATTTAATGGACAAAACGTTCTGGATGATGGGAACGTTCAGATAACCGGTTAGTAGAACAACAGTGCAAAAACTTTGCGCATAGCTTAAAATGCATGAACGATCTATGCGATTTTGCATAGAGTTGCTTTATGGGAAGATGAAATAGCACAGCATATTACATCTTCCCATAGAAAAGTTCATAATAATAAGAATTTGAGACGCACGCCTCATATAAGGCTTTATTACTCCGGTCTGCCATTTAGCTGCAAAATTTTATATTTATTGTCGTCTATTTTTTTCTTGACAGACTGGGGACTGAGAATATCCAAAGTGGAGAAAAGACATGCCGGTTTATTTCAATGCTTTACGACGAATCCAATGGGGACGGTTACGAGCCCAGCAGAGTTGAAAGTTATGCCGAAACAAATCACAGCGATGGCGAATGATGGCACAGGTTAGTAGTAGGTTCCGTCCTTTTATTGCCCGTATCTTTTTAATGATTTTGAATGGAATTGGTTAGTAGACATAGACATAAATGGATGACAAGTGTTGCTTATATGCGTTTTTGTGTGGTGTTTGCAGTTATAAAGCCACCTGTAACGAGTGTCTTGCCACCGGTGACAGATCAAGAAAATCATGGATATGCCAGCGTTCATCATCATAAAAACAACAAGTTTCACAGAGGCAAGCATAATAAGAGGCGCAAGCACAAAGGGCAAGGTAAGCAAGAGAAATAAAAGTCATAATAATCATTATGCGAAACTAGCTATTTATTGCATTGTTAAGTTCTGGGAAAGATTTAATGTCATTCCTGACTCCTTTACAGATATGACTCCGCCATCCAAGCCAACAATCAACAGGTTATCAGATGAATCCGTCATGATTCGTTGGGAAGTTCCTCCAAATAGTGGATACCCAATACAGTTTTTCAAAATACAGTATAAAGAATTGACGAGGAAGACTTCGCGGTGGATGACGATTGACGATGACATTCCTCCTCATGTTCACAGCTATGAAGTTAGAGATTTGAGAGTTGGACATGCGTACAGGTTGGTGACATTTGAAATTATATTATAATCTAGTAATCTATTTTTATTTGAAGAAATTTTTCATTAAAAAATATTTATTTGTTTCTACATCAGGTTTCGTATAGCTGCAGTATACTCAAACAACGATAATAAGGTCGGTCCAAACTCTGAAAAGTTTGTTCTCCAAAAGGATGCAACTATGAGAAGACCCATGTATGCACCAATCATCACGAATGCCGTCCCACACAACACATCAGCCATTTTATTGCGGTGGAAGGTACATGCTTAAATAATATATGACTTTGGATACTTTTATTTTATGATTGTTCGGTTTTTTAAAAGTTGACTTTTGCGCTACAGGTAATGAACTCCGAGGCCAGTGGACTAGATGGATACTTTATCTACTACCGTGAAGCCACAAATGCTGGGGAATACACAAAAGTGGCAGTTTTAGGAGCAGACACGGAATCTCATTACATTGATCATTTGAAAATTGGAACCGCATACGATATTAAAATTCAATCATTTAATCGGGCCGGAGCATCTAACTTCAGTTCAATTATAGCTGCAAAAACAACTGGTAAGTCTTCAACAAGACCTTGTTATTTTGTAACAATCGCAATAGTAATTTTGGAATATATAATGATTACACGCTTATGAAATTGCAGGAACGGCAACAACTGAAAGGCCAGATTACGAGCATGGGCGTGATCGAGTGGACGAAATAATCATACCTGAAGATGAGCCTACTAGTTCTAATCAACATTTGTATTTACTAATGGGCTGTCTATTTATCGGTTTCTGGGTATTCATCTGCGCAGCTTGTGCGATTTGCTATCGCTGCAAGCAGAGAAGAGGTATATTTATTGCAGTTTGATTTCATTTACTTGTAATTATAATTTATATTAAATTAAGTTTTTAAATAAATATATTTCTTATTGCTTTATTTTTAGCAGATGATGAAGCAAAGTATCCCTGTGATGTACAATTAGATTTAGAAAATAAAAGCATATCAAACGGACATGTTGGTATGAATGGACATATACATGGACTCAGTGGATATATTCCCACAATCACTTCTCAACTTGACGAGAAGGTTTGTTTCAAAATATTAATAATTTATTGTTATTTGCAGTTATTGTTCGTAAATAATATGATAATATGTATGTATTTGTTTATAGGAAACTTCATTCGTCGAACGCCACAACAATAATCGTCCGATTTCTCCATCGTTGTTGAATTCGTCAAATTGTGATTTATCGTCTTTTAAAAATTCCTCCATGGAGGGAAACTCATGTACAGAAATGAAAACTTTAAGTGTAATTAAGAAAGTTGTTCCAGAGTCTCATTCTCGGAACAACAGTTTAAAGCGACAGAAGCATTCTCATACGAATGGGAATGGAAGTTTAAGAAGAGGACAGTACATGTCTTGCAGTAGTGAAGATCTTGAAGGTGATGAAGACAAATCCAAAGATACCAAAATATTTCCAAAAGAGCATTACAAGGCTCGGAAACACAATAGAAAGCGTAGCAGCACGGCCGATGTCACGTAGGCATCTAAATCATCAACTAAGAATATTGTAATTAGTCGCTACTTAATTCGCCTTCTTCACCCGTTCTGATATGTACAAGTTATTTATTGATTTTAACAACATCTCTTACTCCGTCCATTTACCGGGATTCTGCCGTCTGAACTCCTCATGGACGTCCCATTGTGCCTTGTCAACCAATATGTGATATTATTTTTATATTTTAGTTAAGTTATGTGCTACGTTCGTGTTTTTTAATTTATGTACATGATGTTCATAATTTATAACAGCAGTGAAAGCTTTATTAAAATGTTAAACGAATCAAATCAAATTCCCAGGACTCAAAACATGCATTTAAAAAGATAGGCTGTATTGAAAGTAGGGTTAGTATTTACGTAATCGTCAAAATCCTTACATGATCTACGCAGTTAACCTCTGATAGTATAATGATCTGAGATCCTTTAAGGTGAAGCTATATAACGATACCGCTGTGATTCCTATTTTATGTATCTCAAACTTGAATGTTCTTGTGCCTATGATTTTGATACAGTTGCGATACAATAGCTCATGAAACTGATGAAATCTTTAAAATTAGTATTAAATCTGTGCGCCATTTTCTATGAGTCGATGTTGATCAATTTTATTTTCTGCCTTTACTCATTGCGACTTAGAAGACTTATATTTCAAAGTTTTAAAATGCTAACTTTTGCTGACTCGACTCATTTTATACGATCTATTATTATTACAATCGTTTTAATGCAAAGTCAGGTAAAGGGAGACGAAAATTGAGATATTGTATTTTAAAATAGTATTACGAACGTTCTCATATGTAAGACTGTCACGTATGTAATGATGTGAAATGTTTGTATTGTTATTTGTCTTATGATCATATCACAATAAATACATCTTTATTCAACGATGACTCTGTTGTAAAGTTGTAATTTTCTTTGTACTAAATTGTTGCATAATATCTTCTGCAAGAATTGACACGGCTTTTAAAACTTCTCCCAACGCATTTGAAGGGGTCATTAGATGAATGCAAATAGGCACATGTGTACTTGGTAAGTTAAAACGGAACGACAAAGTTGACGGAAGTATGCACAAATTTTTTACACATAAATGGGCTAGGAAAAAATTAAAAAATCATTTCAGAATAGATAGCTAAGCTGACAGGGTTTTTAGTGTGCACTGATACGACAAATGATGGTACATTTTCATTTTGCGTGGGTGTATGTAGCTGCATTATCATTTTCCCCCAAAAAATCAATATATTTGCATAACTTATTGTGAGTTGTATACTCACTTTTTTTAGCGTGTTCTTGTCATTCACACTACGGAGAAATGAAAATATGTGTTCCCCAGAAAGTCATAAATATTTATTTGTCCAGAGTGGTGCTGCTGTATTTGATTCATGATTATGACTTACAGTGAGACTCTGAGAACACGTATCACCTATGTATCAGTGATAATCCTTCCGGCGATCCTAGTTAAAGTAGAATAATATTTCATACCAATGTTCCAGAATTTATTGGAGCATCTTTTGAAGGCTAGAGATAGAAATTTGATTACGGATTAGATTCAATCTGTGGTTTCTAGAATCAGATTAAAAATACTTCTTTCGTATAAGGTTTCTGTCAGCATTTCCAAATTGATTTTTCCTTGACGCAGATGATAAATTTCGTATGCAAATGTTTGTCCTTCATCGCGATCCTGGTAAAAGTGTTATGCTGTTAGCTCAATAATTTAGCTTCACAACGACATCCTTTACTTGTAAAAAGTTAGTGAGCTAATAAATACGAAGTAAATCATGAAGTCCTTTCGTTAATGTCTTCCATTCCAGAAGACTGATTTTGATGATACTCGTAGCATATCCATTAGTTTTAATATGAGAGCAGAACAGAGACATCATTTACTAAATGTTGAATTTATGTACTTCGGCTAATGTATATGACGCAATTAATGAATTAAGAAAATGATGATATGCTTACTGCAAACTTACAGTGATGTATGGTATAAGCGTAGGTAGCAAATAAAGGTTTATGGTGTTTGATAAATGATTAATTAAGACGAAGCCGTCTTTTCTATCATCATACATCACATGAAAAGTGAGGGTTATTTGGGACTATACGTCAGTATGGCTTGAATTTGCCATGAATTCATAAAAAATGTACATTTCATAAGTCATAAAATGCAAATCTTTCCAAACCTTTGCGAACAATTTTTTTTTGCAGACCACAGAACAGAGTAGAGAATGCATCATTCTGAATTTGGGGCGAAGTGATACAAAGCCAGTACACCAGAGAGTACAAAGTTCACTACACTGTTTTATTTCCACTATATTACCTATTTACAGCTTTTCATTTCCTGCTTCTACATAACATGGCACAGAAAAATACTATGAGGCGATCTACATTTTACATATTCGTAAGATAAGAGAAATTAGTAATGAAAATAACCCATTATCCTAGGATAACCCATATTATGCTCTTTACAGTTGATGATGTTTACACAACGTTCCTAAATTGATTCCAGTATCTCTACACTATACAAATTTTGTAACTTACAACTTTAATTTATACAATTCGAGATTCATAGCAGAACCGGAGAAGGATCATTATTACATGAGCTGAGAATTCTGCGTGTACCCCTATTTTACTTTACATATTTCACTATGAGCTAAGATACAACTAAAAAACCGACCACATAACAAAATCCGCATCCATCATCATGCAACTCAACTTACAACGGCACGGTTGAAAAACGCACATAGAATAGTTTGCTCTCTCTTAAAATTTTATGAAGGTACATGACAAAATGACAGAATGCAAGGTATCTTAAAATGGAATTAGAAATGTTTGTGTGTAGAAGAAATAGAAGATGATGCTTTCGTAACTTCTTTCTATTTTTTTCCATGAGATCCCTGGGCGAAAGCAAGACCCAAGTTCCCACGCAGAGCGCCCAGTCCAGTGTACGACCTTCCAGTACCAAAGTCGAATCCACGCTTGTCACTAAGAAAGAAAGAAATGGAGGAAAAGAAAACAAATATTTTACTTATTTTACTTGTTGTTTGTTGTACAAAAGGAAAGTATGCAGTTGAGAAAAAATGCCATAATTTACTTGGTTTTTATTGCACAACAACTTTTAATTCAAGTGAAGTGATGCAAAAAGTAAATTTTTTGGCATGTAGCCCGTATTACGTCACAGTCAGGTAATGTATGTGAGTGAATAAGTCAAGTATGCATCTGACATTTGAACAATGAACTACAAAACTACTGGACTAATATGCGACTAGATAAAATGGAATGGAATTTCCATTTCATTTTTTTATGCTTTATTATTTCATTTCATCTGCACAAAATGGGAATTGTAGTTGTTCATGTTGGTCATGCACTTGATTTGGAATTCGGTTGTCACTACTCAACTACTAGGTTGTTGTGGTGGGCTTTATTTGCCGGTCCATTGCGAATTGTTTATGAGATATGAGAAACAGAAAGCATGCGGAAGAAGAGAAAAAAAGAAACTTACTGCAACATTTTTAATGCCAGTGGCAAGGGTATGTTTTCACTTTCCAAAGCAGATCCAGCCTGTTCCTGGAACCTGGGGTTGTTGTAGCCGTACTCTGGAGTTTCCTCGTTTGGTACTAGGCTCTTGTCGATTTTGAACCATTTGTAGTTTGATCTGTGAAAGTGATGGCCAAGAGAGAAATTTGTAGAAAAAGTATTTACAAACAAACAAATTTGAATATGCAGCAGCTTGTTGCTGAAATAATAATGCATAATATTTTTCTTACTCTGCTCTCTTGTACTCGGGAATAAATTTTGCTGTCAGCCCGTATGACCTTTCATACAAGCAGCTTAGCGAAATGAAAGCGAGTACGGCAAACGACACTGGGTGCAAATTCATTTTGACGAAATGCTCAATATCACGAGAAACCAGTTTCCTTTTTTGTATGTAGCTTCTGAAAATTTCAACAATATACTGCTAATTATTCTCTACACTCTTTTTCATCCGTATAAATTCTAGCACGCTGGATGATATCACACAAAATTTAATTATTTCAAAGTGTACACACTGTTGCGGATATGAATTCCGATGGTGAAAGTGAAAGCAGCAACTTCTCACGTCTTCCTTACCCTTCTCTTTTCACTTCCGTTTCTTCAGCTTCACAAAAGCAAACAGAGACTATTATGCTCTTGTCCTCACGCTCTCTAGAATTCTCACTGACGGAAAACGGTCGACTCACTGGAATGTGCTGTGCGATTAATGATGAAGATGTTGTTCATCCCAACATTCCAACTTGACTTCTGGATCTGCACTGTAGCAAATCTCAGTCGGAGCGTTTCCTCTTGTACCCCAACAGCCACACCAACCATCACTTCAAAATACCCAGGAAAGCGACCTTACGTCACGTTTATATAATTTTTTGCAATATAATGATATTACATCCTCAGTTTAATATTTCGCATAGTCTTTTTGGGCTTGGCTTATGAAGGAAGGAGTTGGGTGAGAACTGAGAATGGAAACTGCTGAACCAGATTCCGGATCACAAACGTAATACTCATTCATTCACCGTGCAGAAAGTATGAGAGCGGTGATGGCATATTATATGGCATTCCAGAAAAGACCCGGTATCACATCTTCCCATTATTTTTTATGGACAAGTTTTCCTTTTCCTTTCTCTTCTTCTGTTCTGTATCTTTATGTATAATTCACGGGAATGGGATGATAATATTATGTTATAGCTGTGTATATGTAAGATGATGATCGTGAAAGAGGTTGGTACATCGTTGGTAATTTTATTTGCATGACTTCATCCCTCTCTTTACCACCACCGCAAAAACTAGCGTTCTCAATCCCACATACGTAAATGGTAGGTAAAGTCGTTCTCTTTCTGTCTCTCTCCCTCCTCACTTGAGCTTATTCTTCACTAGTGGCTGGTTAAATCCAATTTCCCATTTCATAAGAGAAAGCGGATATTAAATTACTGCTTGGAATGTATTGGATGCGGAAAAAATTCAAAAAACGGAAATGCCTTCGTTTCCCTATTTAGATAGATAAAAATTCATGCATACATTACAATAATACTAACTAATATAAAAATATCTTACATGAAAAATAATAATAATAAGGATTTTTCACTATTTTTTGATTAGTTTAGATGCATTCCATTATTGGATGGTGTTGCGTTGAAAAGCAATCAATGAAAAACAGAGATCCTGTGTTTTTATTATTATTATTCTGTTTGTTGTCGGAACCGGCAGCATTTGTGTCTTATTATTTTCAAATAGCACAGCAATTTAAAGGGATAACAAAACATTCATGTTTTGCCTGTGTCTAGATGCCCCTATAAATGTAACACAAAAAATGCGTTTTCCTGTATGTATAAGTGTTGCTGGCTGCTAACAAGATGGGACCCGGTTCGGTGGTTTTTTAATGATGCCAAAGTTAATTAGACTGAAAATAGTTTTTTGATGATGATTTGCCTGGCTGGCTTTTCCCTAACTCGCTGACTGCTAATTATGGGAAATTGAACTATAATTTAATCAATAAAACTTCA
>JAQIXX010003831.1:0-18154 GCA_034700605.1 Willowsia nigromaculata
TCTCGGTCATGGAGATATTGCCGTTGGTCAAGACGATATTTTCAATCGTGTCCATCAATCGCTCTAAGAATTGGACCATTTCACAAAATGGATAGAACCAGGGGGCCGAGCTTTCTCAGATTTATTTCCCAGAGAACATTTTTTCTCATTGTGAACTCGAATAGAAACCCGAGTGAAATGTGATATGACAGTTATTGTGGGTTTAAAAAAACTTGGACACGTTTATCCTTTAATGTTGTGTCGAGTTGTGAACTGAGAGAAAACCAAAGTGCAGAAATATTACATAAAACAGCATTTTTTGTCATTAAAAATATTCTTAAGTACTGTTTGCCAGGGCCCTTTTTCTTATAAGCATTTGTTTTATAGTTGGAATTGATGAAGCTGAAAGCATTTAAGTGTCAAGATTGATTGAATTTTTATTAGTATAATTACCTATAGATGATTTGACCAGGCAGTCGTGTCGATGAACAGATACTTAAAATGTATTTGTACTAGCTTTGTAGTTTATTAATCACTCTTCATGTTTATGCATATAAACTTCACCTAATGCCGAACAAATTCAGAACTGTCTTAAATTTGCAATAAAAACCTACTGTTGAAAACCCTTTAGTACTGCAAAAAGTCAAAACCTGCGTGATTTTTACACAAGCCGTAAGTGTCCTGTTTAAAATCATATTATAAACTTAACACATCGAATTTAATAAATAATTACAAAATACGTTGTCTTTTTGATAACGATTATTATTATATATTTTAAAATTTTAACTGTTTTACAACTTATGATTTTGCATTAAAGTTTACAAACAAAATTATTGTTTTTTGTAAAATGAACCGTACAAATGCTGGTCCTCGAGGTATGTCCATTTTATAAAATAAAGCTATTTGTAATCAAATAGGAGGACATGGCTGGAAAAATTTTCTATAGAACAAACAAAATAATATACGTTTGTTATCAGCCAGTATCTTTTGCAAAAATAATTAGTGATATTCTTCCAGAATCCAACACCAACAGACACACAGTTAGTATCCCCAAAAACGTACAAATCAGCATTCCAATCAAAATAAGATAATTCCCATGGCCGCCAGCAATCAACACATACAAAAAACAAATAAAAATAAAACTCCCCACAAACTGGAATGCTGGCCAGATGTACTCTTGGAATCACTCATTGCTCTGCACCACAAACACTTGCTGTGTCTACAGACTTGGATATTTTTGCTTTTTTATAACTTTCCCCAAATTCAGAAGTTGTCTCACACGTCGTAAAAATGTATTGAGTTCACTCAAGATTAGTATGCTTGTGCTCACAACTAGAGGCACAATAAATGAAACTGGCAATAAGTACACAATTTCCTGCACTCCAAGGAACTTTCCAACCAGAATTCGGTGGCAAGATATATTCTCAACTAGTGAGTGTACATGTCATGGAAATATTCCAGATAGAGTGGGAATTAGGATGGAAAAAACCACGAAGCATATCACCGCAAACCACTGCACCACAAAAACAAGTAGTAGAGTAGATAATAAAAACTGTACTAGACAGTCAGCGTGGAACTTCAGAAAAATGTACTCTTTATTACTGCAACGCGTTTCGCATTTAAAAAGCTTATTCAGGCAGTCTCAAGACAAACAAATACATTTCAATATTCGTAAAAAAATATCTACAAAGTTATCATATTGCATTTCATATATGGACAACACAACGTTTTTAGAAGTCTAAAAATTTGGAATTAACTTACCAAGTTTTCATAATAATTAATTACTTAGATTATTTGAGTCACAATAAAGTATAATAATAGTCCGTATGCTTGCGGTTCTACGTCAAATTTATAAATAAAAAAAAGGAAAAAGGAGAGCACAAAAATACATCATATTTCTTTCATACAAACGATACACATACAAGTGATACACATACTGATATAACATTCACAAATTATACACACATGTATAGCAAGAAGAAAGTTGTCATTTTCTCATTAGCTCGTTTAAGTTTTTTGTTCTGGAGAACACTTCCGCTATGTTAGCTTGCTTGTATATGGTTTAAGCGTCTCATTAAAATTTCTATGAATTTCTGACAAGATAATCTGTTTCACCTTTTCTTTATACGAGCTAATACATTGATAGAATGGGAAAATCAAATATACCTTTTCTACACCGATATCTTCTGTTTCATGAATTGATACAGTATTGTAAGTTATATTAAATTTATCTAGAATATCTGAGTTTTGTCTATGCAAATAAGAAAGTAGCAAATCTTTTGTTGGCTTAAGAGTCTCAATTCTCGGCTTTACAATGAGTATAAACAAAAAAGAATAGGGAATTTTAGGTTCATAACCCCTAGATACGAAATTTTTGTACAATTCCCATAGGTAGTTAACTCTGTCATGGAACCTGCTACAAAGTCTTATTGCACGTAGGCGTTGTAAGTAAAACAAAGAGTTTTTAAGAAGACAGGGATGGCTTGAGTTAGCATGCAGGTATAAATGTTTAGATACAGGCTTCTTGAACAGTTCAGTGTATATTATATTATTTTTGCCCAAATTGATTTTTACATCGAGAAAGTTAATGCATGTTTCCTAAAACCAAAAATTAACAATGAAAACAATGTCAGCACTAGAAATTTTTATCATAATCTTAGATGTTTTGGCCTCACCTGTAACTATGACAATGCCAATACTAATAGAAGATTCTGTACCCATCCCAGCATGAATCCTTTCGTTGTGCTGCTTACATGCTGCATTTTTTTTCGAACAGCCATACTGCAGCTTTTGGAGCATCCTGTTCTTCAACCACTCGACTTCGTATTAGGCTGATGTCATCTTCGTCCATTTGCCTTTCGGCTATGTTGTCGAGCGCTTTATTTGTCGCATGATTTCTTTCAACTTAAAGTAGCGTAACAGCTCCAAAACAGGATTCCTAGCTACAAGACGTGCCCTAACCGCATCAGATCCTCCCAAATCGGGGCATCGGAAGATGGGCGACATTTTCACCGGTGGGAGTGTCCTACGGCGAGAATAGACTTGCAACCAAATGTTTTGTTTGAATCAAAAAGTTTTCGTAGTCTTGAATCAGTGTGATGAAGTTCAATAGAAATCATAGAAATTTTATCGATAATGAACAGTTCTGTGTTTCGAAATACCACTTAAACATGAAACAGAAAAGTTAATTGCTTTCGGAATGGTTAGTTTATGATCAGATTAACATCAGCAATTGTTTTTGCAACAATAACAACAAACTTCTTTTTCACTGGTCAGCTGATGAACTCTGAATGCAACAGTGCAGTTGCATCGTCATTTTGAGCTCATCACTCGTCATTCTCACGATCAAGCATGCTATTGCAGACAACACGTCCGACAACAGATGTTTCCATATGAGCGCAGCGTAGCTGAGCTTTATCTCACAAACCTTTTCAATAGCCGCCTTGGGTGCTACTATAGTGCCATATACACTCTCATAGTATTATTTAAAGTATTTGTTAAAATATATTGATGTCCTCAGGTACATTGTGCAATGCAACGTGGGACACTCACTATTGCTGGCCACCAAGTCCTGTGGGATCCATAGCTGTTCAGAGACGTTTCGTGACACACATCCCGAGCATGCAACAAACTTGTAAGGTAAAGTTTATTACTTGCATAATAATTTCCGTTTTGTTTCCGCCATCCTGTCCAACTCATGATGAAATTATGACGTCGACTATGAAGGAAGTGCTTTTCGCGTATGTCAGCAGGACGGAACTTGGCAAAACGGTAATTAGACAAATTACTCTGAACGTGCGGACTCTTACGATGAATATGTGGAGCAAGCCGTAAGTGAAAAGGAAGTAAACTACAACAATTTATACTAGTGTGCCCGACGACCTTTTACTTGAAATATTGCTATTATCATAGGCTGGCGAAGCG
This sequence comes from Willowsia nigromaculata, assembly GCA_034700605.1. Taxonomy (NCBI): domain Eukaryota; kingdom Metazoa; phylum Arthropoda; class Collembola; order Entomobryomorpha; family Entomobryidae; genus Willowsia; species Willowsia nigromaculata. Next base: position 3,904 of record JAQIXX010003831.1, read on the forward strand.
GACTTGAAAGAGCAAGTTCGATACATTGTCTTTATTGAGTCCATCTTATCCCTAGTGTTTCTCCTCACGGCTATCGGGACATTTTGTTGTTTCAAGTATGTATTCTGCCTTGTATCGTACATCTTATGATTAGTTAGACGCTGCTTACACAATCACTAACCGTATTTTCGTTATGGCATTACAATTCCAGGTTTAAGTTATATAACCTTGCTTATTTTGATTATTGATAATAAATAAGAAATTGCTTTTAGACATTAAAACGCCCAACAAATGTAACCAATTTTTTGGTAGTCCACTTGTCAAAACATATCAAAAGGACAAGGCGCACAAATGTAATTGGGGAAAAATGTATAAAACCTAGTAATGTAAAGTTCAAGTCCAAAGAGACCTAGAAACGAAAATTAGAATGGAAAAAACCACATCGCACGTCAGGATTTTTTTGAAAAGTTACTTTAAGATGTCTGGGTTAAAAGCGGAAGGATGTCTCCAAATAGAATATGATTCTGGCAACCCTGTTGTATATATAGTAACATCCTAACTCAATAATGTACTTTACCAGTCTAGTTATGCAATGCCGTACCGAATCAGTTTTGTGATGATTCTAACCTAAGAATTACATTTTGGAAGCATTGAAATTTAAATTCTGTAGATTTTTCCACTACACTGCAAAACGACCTTCAACAGTATTTGATGAAATCTGTTTATAATAGAAATTCAGTGTAAGTTGATATTCTAACGAATTTTTGCAACTGGGGGAAATGGGGGAAACTACTTTACAAGCTTTGTTGTTTTCTAGGGAAATAACTTTTTCTAGAAACATTGAAAAACTCGGTACGAAATTTATGCTTGATAAGCTCATTAGTGTTTCCATAGGACATAGTTTTGAATAATATGGTGTTTAGATTCCACCATTTACCTAAGTTTTTCCCAAATCCATTTCGGTCTTCATGAAAAGCTTATATATTCTAATTACTTTTTATGAAGATTCAAAACATTCCTGCTTTTTCCATGACTTTGAAATTTGCAACAGGTCATTATGAGTTACAATCCGTATACATTTAATGGCTGCTCTGATTCTCCGATACGTGCTCCTCTATGTAATAACGGAAACTTTTAACTTTAACAGGACTACAAAATATAGGGATGAGGAATATTTCAGTTAGTGATGGAAGGAAAGTAGAAAATTTTATGATTAACTTATAGTGAAATGAAATCTGATAAGATGTAATTGAATTTCCTCTTTTTAGGACTGGCTATGCAAAACAGTAATGATTCTATATTTGTACGCCACAGTAACCTCAGTAAACTCGATGTTCATTCAGAGAATTTGCTTGCTTGGGAAACCAACAACAAATGGCTTTGACAAGGAAGCTCCACTAAAAGTATATTACACATTTGGGTGATGTAAGTTTTAAAATCTGTTTATTACATTTGATGATCATTCTGAATAAGACAGACATCCGACAGGGTTGTAATTTTATGAGAGGACTTTTTACACCGCAGTGGTACCAATTCCGCTCCTGGTTGTGTATGCTCTAATAATGGAAAGAAATCATCGGGTGACATGCTGGAAGGGCTGCAGTGAGATGAAAGAAGTATGGATTGCACTTGGAGCGATCCTTGTGGCATTGATGGTAAGAATGTAATCCATGATGGAATGACATTAACTTGCTCTTGACATGTGCAAACTTGCATTTGGAAATATGTGTTATTATGTTACATTTGGAAGTCTGCTTCTACATTTCCCAGCCTTTTAGTAGATGTCTGCAGTTTGTGACTTGTCAATGACTTTCCGTTGTTTTCTAACAGATAAACTTCAGCTTGTCAATGAACATATTACGGATTTTAATTACGAAATAACATATTGCTGGTCAACTTCCAGATGCAGTTCAACTTCAGTGAGTCTAGAATAAAACTTGTTACAGATGCTATGACCAAAAACAGAATAATTCATACACTTTTGATGCCCTTAGTTAAATTTTCTATTGATGAACTCAGATGAAATGATAGCATGCAATTTTACAATATGTACCCTTACCTTCTAATGTTAAAAGCCGTAATACCGTTAAAAATGTCTAAATCGCATTTTCAGCCGCTTTTTCCAGTCTTAATATTGAAGTAAGAATGCTTGGAATATTTCTCGTTACGAAATCTTATAACAGTTGGTTTTTTATGCATGAATGGATGTGTTGATAATTGTACTAATGAAAACTTTTGATTATATTTATATCCACAAGGCATTTCAAAAGAGCTGCAAAAGCGACTATCATCCTAGCCCCAATTTTAGGTATAAACAGCTTGCTCTTCATATACAACCCAGGTGGAGCATATCACAGGGTTTATGTAATTCTTAATACATTTTTTTGGGTCAACACAGGTACGCCTACACATAGAATCTGAAAATATAACAGAATTGAAGCATGCTTTTGACATCATGGCAAATGATTACAATTGTATAATTAAATTTCGACATCAATTTCGTTTTTCCTTAGGGTGTGTTTGTTGCTTTAGGCAACTGTTCTTTAAGCTCTGATGTATGCAGTGCAATTCGTCGTGTTTATCGCCATTTTATTGCAAGGCGGAACGCTAATAGATGCAGACTCCAGCAAATAAGGAACACATCGTGTAGTACTAGCAGTACTCTGATAGTAGAGCAACCTGTTTATTACGGAAGCAGAACAACTTTCCCGAAATATGGTCCAAGAATTTCTACTAGTTTAAAGGTTTTGCGTCCTCCAGTCGTTGTAGCTGCAATACTCTTCAGTTAAAGATTCAACAGAGACGGGCTAATAGACAAATTGTACTTTCTCCATATTCTCCAAACAGATCACCGAATTGTGCGAGAAACGGCAGATGCTTTCAACAAGAATACAATCCTTTCATAACGAATTCTCATCGTGGTTTTCCAAATGGAAGGACAATGAGGTCAACTATTGCAACGCAGGATCATGGGGAAGTACTCATACCTTTACGGGATCTTGTGCCAGAAGAGTATATGGAATATTTTAATGATAATAAACTTATATTTATAGATGTATCTTGCACTGTATGGTACTGCAACACGCATTTTTGGAGATTGCAGCAACATAGTTGTTTGCCGTAAACAAAAATAGTCCCACGATTATTTCTCTGCTTTAAAATGATGCAACAACATTTCAATCCTATCCCAGTATTTGGTGCCGTTGCCGATATTATGTATAATCATATTATGGAATTAATATGGACATACGATATTGCATAAAAACGCATTCAAGTAAAATTGAATTGGGCCCTGGTGTGGAATTCTTTCAGGAGCTATAGCGTCATTAATGAGAAAGGAAAAATACAAAAAGCAGACCACCGAAATGACCTGAAATGGTAATATTTAGAACGGGTTGACTGATAAGGTTTTTTTCATGAAAATCCGATTTGCCCCAAGTTTTGCATGATTACCTTCGGAATCAGCATGCAAAATGTCAGATCTCAAAGCTCAACCGTTTTTGAGATTTGACGGTTACAAAGTTTGGCAATCAGGGTGCGATCATGTGCAAAATATACAGTGGCTGCATGCAATAATTCAACTAAATCAGAAAAATAATTTTATGATTTAATTTAAAAATATTTTTTTCATGACACAATGAATAACTAATGTTTCTTTAAGCATTAATAGGCTGTAGCAAGCACGGCATTATGTTATGAAAATGTATTTCAGATTAAATTTTCTGATTTAATTGAATTATTGCAAGCAGCCACTGTATATATTGTACATGATCACACCCTGTTTTCCAAACTTTGTAACCGTCAAATCTCAAAAACAGTTAAGCGTTGAGATTTGAAATTTTTCATGCTGATTTCGAAGGTACTCATGAGACTTTGTGCAAAATTTGGGGCAAATCCGAGTGTCAGGAAAAAATCTCCTGGCTTTGTGAGAAAATGTATCCGCTATGACGCCGACATAGTCCAATTTGTATATTTAATAAGAATTCGCACTTAAGGGGTTTCTCTGAGAGTAATAATACAAATGTGTATGTTATGTAACAAAACTGCAAAAAGTTTACCCATTGTTGTAAAAAAGTATTATATACGTGTATAGTTTAAACAATTCTTTTCAGCTTTTACCTCCTGTAGTTTTCAGAATTAATATGTATAGTAAAACACAATATTCAGTACCTATGTTACAGAAGCTTCCATGAAATTTATGCTTGTACATGAATATGATTAGAAGGCAAAGCGTTGAAATGAATGTACCTATGCAATAAGATGAAGTTAGATTCTAAAGAACTTGTAATAAAAGACGAAATACACGAGTTTCCCAATAAATGTGTTGATACAAAACTTCGTTTTGTGTAGTTAATTTTAATACAGAGCTTTGCACCTGGCAAGTCATTACAGGTAACAAACATTGGGGATACCACGATGCCCCATACTGCGACTTTCTTTCTGTCTATGGGTCCCGTCTCTGTTCGTCTGTATGATAATTTTAGAAGAGTAGGAAGCATTTCAGATCTGGTTTGGATAATCAATGGCTTATTAGATAAGTTTCTATACTGTATATTCTTTAACATTTTTGTCTTATGTATCGGCCAACGACAACCATTAAAACTGGCTGGAATAGCAAACTCATAATTAAACTTGTCATAACATCGGACATGGAATTTCTTGCATTTGTCCCTGACTCACAGATTTTCATCCCTGAAATCTACTAACCAGAAAATCCCTGAAAATAGGATTTTGCCCAAAATATCCCTGAAAAAATTTCTGTCCCTGACGAGCAAAAAAAACGAAATTCCCCAAAAAATCCCGAAATATGTCGGAAAATCCCTGAAAATTCCGAAAAATCCTTAAAAATTTCGGAAAATCCCTAAAAATTTCAAAAACATTCCTGAAAAAAATTTCGTCCCTGATGAGGAAAAAACAAAACTTCAGAAGAAATCCCTGATTTTCTGTTTTTCCCTGAAAAATGCCCGAGTGGCGTAAGAAATTCCACGTCCGCATAACATTAAATTAATATTCCATATTATTTGAAAGTGAGCTCTCTCCACAACAACAGGAAGTACCACAAAATTTTACTTTGGTCTAAACTTTAATGTCGCATCTAATGGATCCTTCTCTGGCATATGTAACAGAAATTTTTTAGCAAGTCTTAAAGAAAAGTTTTTGTTAGGCGACTTTATTACACATATTGTAGGCCTTTTGTTTATCATAAGCACTTTCTAGCAGGGTAGTCCACCAAAGTGTAATCGATTTGGTAACAGTTTTACTGCAGTAATATAAGCTCTAAGCATTTATATGTGTATATAAGCGACATGAATCAAGAATACAGTTTAAAAACAGTATTTTAAGTACAAACTATATATAGTCTTCAATAGAGTTTCCCCATAAATAATTTTGCACACTTTCCTGTAAGCATTAACAATGTGGATTAAAGTGAAAAGTCATGAATATTATGAACAGTTGGGTATTATAATTTAATGTTCCCTAGTGACAAGCTTATGCTAAAAGGTATAAGTGATGGTAAATATGCTGCCAGAAACTAAAGTCAATAAACATTTCTGGTGAAAAATAAATAATTAGTTTGCAGCTATTGGCACCTTAAACAACATTGACTCCACGTGTTTTTTTATTTTCATATAAATTTCTACACATAACCTTTACACATTCACATAAATTGAGGTACTATTTTTACAAATTCATGGTAAAAGTAAAAACACAGGATCTTACAAGGTAAAAAATTTCATGATAGAATGAAGGTTCAAATTATAGATTTAGTATATTCCGGGATATCAAGAATCCCAAAATGTCAATTTAGTGACCCAAACTGTTACAGCTGCGTGGTGGAGTATGCTGACTGATACAATAATAATGTGGCGCATTTTTGCAACAATGGAACTACAGCTTAAGGTGTTTCATACGAGTAACAAACAATTAATTTATCAAACAAAATCTTGATTTCTTATAACCGGAAAAACATCTACCTAATAAGTACTCTGCAGGACGTCAGTATGAATTCAAGGAAAATATGTTGCAACGGAGAAAACAAGGAGATGTTAATGCCACAGAACTAAAATATAAACTTGTGCGTAAATATGTTGTAATATTAGTTCCCAAAAATAGAATATTTCTTAACCAAGACAATAAATAGTCTGCAATTAATAATGTTTCAGCTTTGTTTTCTTGTTTATGTTTCAAAGAAATTGCTTTACATCAAACATGTTAGATTGCACTTAATATTCAGAATTGCGTATTCTAAGATATACTTAAAGGTTATGTACGGGCAATGAATTAGTACAAACTAACGGGCAATGTTTGTCTTAAATTCAAAGAAGTTCTGAATTAATTTCTTACCACTTGCATAAATGTATATAGTCGATTATGCTTGTATAATATGTCTGCCCCTGTGTTTTTTCTTGCCCCAATTGTGTTAATTATTTTCATTTCCATTGGTAAAATTAACGCTTAGAGTAGTAAGGTCAACAAATTTTTTTAAACCAGTTTTTACACAGTTAGAATGGTTGTTAATCTTGTAAATTTAGTTTCATGGACAGATATTTGGAAAGTCATTATATGCAAGGCTGTCTAACTTTCTTCGAAAAAAATATTCCACATCGAAGTGTAATTTTTCTGCATTTGTACAGTCTTTTGTTGGTGCGTGCATATAGACATATCAGGACACGATTTGTAAACACATTAGGCTACGTAATGTAGTTTCCTTATTACACAAATTGCTGCTGATAGGGAGAAAAAATATATTGAATGTGATACTACCATCACCAAAATTGCGCTTTCAACTCCACAAAAATTTGTAGTCTGTCAATACAAATTTCTTCTATTTCCTCAATATTTCATGACAGTTACCCCTTGAATTCAATTGCTCTCAGTTCTGCTATTTATGTAGACTCGAAGATTCAATTTGGTCGCAATTTGGTTTGAAAACTACTTCTGCCCTACAACATCAAGAGCAGAGAACGTAGAAAGTGTAAATCGATTTTCAAAGTAGTGATCATGGAATTGAATAAAATAGCACGCACGCGGTCGAGTAAGCAGCTTCTTGGTTTAAATATTTGTGTTTTGAGTAATTTAAAATGCATTTAAGACACAAATGTCTTTGAACACATAACAATGTAGAGTATGCATTCATAATTTCATTTCCTCTAAAATTTGGACTAAATCCTCAAATACAAAAATATTTTTTAAGCGAAATATTTAAAAATTCTACCTTAAACTAATTTTTACACAATTTTCAGCATCAGGTTTCTTGGGGATGGGCTTTTATATATTTGGCCACTCAACTATGTCAAATCCACATTTGATAGTGTGAAATGAGCAAACTTGCGAAATGAACTTCAACTATCGGGCTTAAAGCGATATGTACCTTTTTCTACATTGAAGTCGTGCTGATGTAAGGTAAAGAGTATTGACGTCAGGTAGTTCTGCTAAAACCAATTTAACCGCAATATGTTAAAGTTGTAATTATAAGATGTACTTGGAATAATACAGCACTCAATAAAATTACTTTAGTTGGGTTGGTTTTGAACATACAGGAAAACTTTCTAACGATGAGATATTAGGGACACCTGGAAAATTTGAAACAACTACAAATTCCTATTCTTAGAAACCTCAAACTTCATTTTGCATGTTTGCTTCATAACTCGCACATAAAAAGTAATATAAAACAAGAGTTCTCATCAACAGTTTCAGTTTTTCAGCCCTTTGTATGTCACGTTATGCAATTCTATCCTAGAATTACGAGGGATGTACCAGAAAAGATGCAACAATTTTGATCACTCATATCTCAAAGACGACTTTGCCAATTCAGCCGATCGGCATAACATTTGATAGCTATGAACAAGGGATTTTAGACGAGGGGTTGGTTTTACTAGCAGACATTTGCAGTGAAGAATGGGGAGCCTGAATGTCCAAATGATGAAATTTGACATTTTCATTTGGTCGTCTGAAAAACATTTTTCGTTTCATTCCTCCTCCACCTGTAAATTTTCAATTTTGGAAACAAAAATAGTCAGACGACAGTGTATCATAGAGGTTGTAGAAAAGGTGACATGATTCATAACTTTAGATGTTCCGTAGAGTTTTCTTGGTAAGCTGCAAAGGTGACAGGGCGCAATGTCTGGCCTACTGAAAAAATTGTTAGCCAATTCCTCTTGACAACGCTTCTTGTTGTATGCTTCCATAAACTTCCCCAAGATATCTGGATGAACTTACCGAGCCCATGAACAACTCGGACAGAGAAACTCCGCCCATAAAACTCGCATACTATCCGAAAAGACATGATATGTAGTCTTGGAAGTGCAAGTCTTTTGTAGAGCCTTGTATCAAATGGGCTATAGACCAGCTCTTTACCATTGAGATGGCCTTTTGCTTGACACAGCCTAATACTAATAGAGAAATTATTCATACCAAATCAAAAGTTTTTCCCTAAAAGGAACATTACCAGATCAAGGAAAGGTCTAGATTTTCATGATTTAGTTGCATTCTAAACTTAGTTTACAAGTGCAACTGGATGGCTGAGGCATTCAGGCTCCCGATTTCTCACCATCAAATGTCTGCTAGTAAAATCAACCCCTCGTCTAAAATCCCTTGTTCATAGCTATCAAATGATATGCCGATCGGCTGCATTGGAAAAGTCGTCTCTGAGATATAAGTGATCAAAATTGCTGCATCTTTTCTGGTACAGCCTACGTACACTCTTCTTTACAAAAGTTTTGAGTATGTGAGAGTTCTTCTTCATAATCCACGATTTTATAAAAAAAAAGATTCCTCTATTCTGTAAAAGTCAAGATCTTTCCTGTAATCGAGTATGCATAAAATTACGTGAAAATGCATGAAAATCCCCGTGTACTGCAGCTTTTTGCGATTGAATCCATTTGAAAGGGAAGGTGTCATTGTTGTTGAAGTTGGTTGACTTGAATTTCAATTTCTTTATCTATGCAAATGTTAAGTCAAGTTTTCCAACAAAATTTAAACTTATTCAAGTTCTGCTGGCAACAAACAAAACCACACCAGGAATGAGAATACAAATCTTCGGATCATGTAAAACTCACGTGTATCTACATGCTTGGTATCATTTTAATAATTAAAATATTGCTGAATGCATATAATCTCCAGAGTTCTGAGATACGACGAGGTTATCATATGTTTTAAGTGAACTTTGTAATTTCACATATGTCTTCTTAAGGCGTTATTTAGAAAGCTTGGAAACTTGAGCATGGATGGAGGATATATATGTCTACTCAATCGATAATGAATTGTGGACCCCGTTTACCTTCCCTGTGCAAACAAAAAACCTTAAAAAGTTTTCATGGATTTTGAGCCAAATTCCAATTTCTTGCATCGTTTACCTTCTTCGTCTACTATACGCTAATATGACTAAAAATTCTTATTCCAATATACTGGAAACAAATTATTCAGGTTAGTTGTTTTTTAAGTGTCAGTAAGTGTGAAATGAAAAAATTAAATGAATTCATAAAAACTGCCAAGCGCCAGATCATCCCGCTGTTGGACTACTGATTCATCCTAACTAACGCTAGTGGTGCAGGTTAAGGCATTGTTAGGTATGACAACTTATCTTCCGAAAAACCCCAACATTAGTGGCAGATGAAAGATATTTGGGCTCAGTTTTAAAACTGAGAAAAATGTGTCATACATTAGTGCAAATGTCCGAAGAACAGTGGATTCAAGACCTTTATATTTCAGTAGTTATTAATAACTAAAGTTCTCTTAAAATATATGATAAGCTGCTCGTATATTATGACATACAAAAAGTTTTTAAATATATTTGAAACCACACTAAAGGTTTCAAAATTAAATATGGATTATTACGAAAAATTAGATCTGACGAAGTGTCTAAAAACAAACTCAAGGACAACAGTAACCACGTTTCTTTGTATTAAAAAAATATGTGTTCAGGTAACTATTGTAGTAATTATGAAGTAATATAATGTAAACTATGGTATTAACTAGAGAAAAATGAGTTTCAGAAGACCAGAAACGGCGACAGAAAGCCTTAGCAAAACTAACCCATTTATTATATATTGCACGGTAGAAATGTAAATATTTTACAGAATAACACAACTATCCAAGTTTATGAGATGTTCAACCATGGTAAATATATTAAGAGAAAGCATTACACACGTGCATGTTTCACAGGTTGCATATGTACGTAGTTTGCAAAATGCGCTGCAACCAAATTGAAGCGCTTGAATAAATAATCATAAATCATGAAACTAAGAATAGAAACCGTCAACCAAATGCTTTCGTCTAGCTTCCAAGGGCTCTTGTATTCAATGTAAAGTTTGAGTATTAGTTTTGCAGGGATTCCCTATCAATCACTAACGTAGTTGAAAGTCAGAATCACTTAGTAATTAATTACATATAGGGTATATACTTACACATTTTATCATTCTGATAGCACAGAAAATCCAGTTATATCATGATGTCTTTACGCAGGCACGACAAATAGACCAACCAATACTAATGCTACAAGACAAGGTAGGATTGAATTAGTAGTGTAAATTTATCTCCTTAACTGAACTTACCGATTGATTTACACCAGCTGCTTATACAATATTGCATAATCGTAATGGCGCAAGTATTTAATTGATTAAATAGCATACGTGAAGTCCACATGCTTTTTTTGAGTTTCACATTCATGGGTTTGTCATTTTGAAGAACGATTTAGCAGCAGTAAATGTTGCAGCATTAAAACAAAAACCAGATTCGTCAGGATACAACTGCAATTAGTTTTAAGGGTACATTTTGATATTTTTCGGCAAGATACGAAACTATAACTTGTAATAAACTTGTTAAGGATGATTTTTTTTAATCATGAAATTACCTCCTCTATACGTTAACACAACAATATATGTAAAAGTATGGCTTCGTAATAAAAAAGGCTCCTTCAAACATACAATATTCCATCACATAAAAAATTGGTTATAATAATAGTCAGTTCATTTTTTTGAACACGTGGAAAACATTAAAAAATTTGCAATATAAACTGTCAGGGATTCCGAAAATGTACCTTTCTAAAAACCAATGACAATAGCAAGACCGCGAATATAAGAGTTACGTTTTCGTTTGAATGCTGATTAGTCTCAAAAACCGTGAAACATGACAAGATAAAACGTGATAAGATTACGTGGACTTGAATTGCTTAGATTCTAAATGTGTAGTGAATTTGATATCAACAATCATAAAATGTCTTGGGTGTTTTCTTCACACTTCACAGAACACGCTTAAATCATGAATAAATACTCGGCTTATGTTTGTCTCTCGGCGGCGTGACATTGTAAATTTTTACTTAAATCCTGCATTTCAAATTTTGTATACGATTAGGACAGATAAAACTGAATGAAACCATTAGTAAAATAAAAAATCTCATCGCTGTTTTTGAACTTATTCCTTGGATTTCAAAAATGACAATTCAATGTGTTTTTCATATTTTAGGAGTCTTTTTTAAATCCAAACAAACACCATCTTGACTAGCTCATGGCTCATTACATAGCGGCTTTATATCGCCTATCACATGATAAAACGACTATAGTGGAAAGCTCACTGCTAGTTTCTGTATATAGTCACCTGAGATATAATCATCGTAGTTGCCAAATTGTTTTATATTGAGATGCTCTCTTTGAATGTTAGTCCACAGGGTTTTTTAAATCTGATCAGCTTTTTTTCAAGAGCTTTCAATGCTCTCTTCCTTTTTAAAATATATTTTTACCTGAGGCATATAACTCAATCTACTTTCAACGTGATTTTCGTAATCACTGAAATGAATGCTCCCACAGGGGACAGCTAGGGTACCATTTGTTCCTATGGGAAGTGCACTTTCTCAACAAAAGTTTGAGTTTGATAAACTTTCTGCATTGGAACAAGAAACTGCTTTTCTGATATAGTATAAAAATACTGAAGTGTATCACTGTAGGCTTTTCTGAATGAACCTAGATTATCAGCTTAAATATCCAATGCAAAATACAACACAAGATGATCTTACATTTGTACTAATAAATAAAATAATGAGTAGTTTTAAACCTAGCGAGAGCACTAAAAACCTCATATTTTCGAATTCCAATGTCACATATACCTTACGATACCTGGTCACAAATCTAATTATTTTGCATGGTATGAGACTTGCAGCTGCTCCTTCAACCGAAAAAATTGCATTTGAATCTTAATGGATCGTTGAGGTTGAAAATTTGGGCCAGTTTGGGCAGAAATTGCGATATACCTTTTTTAATACAATAAACCTGAGACTTTAAAAATAATGTCCATGTTACTACGGTATTTTGAATGAGAGTTCCCACAAACCAAGATGTTTCCTACATGAATGCCCGAAATAGAGTTTGTGTCCCATAATCAGCACTTTCATTCAAAATACCGTAGTACCTTTCAGGAGTCTTCAATTTTTACAATTTTGGTACCAAAAGAATGCCCATAAAATACTCTAAAATGTACCCTTTCAGATTTTTATTATGGACTGTATAGGACCACTGTATAGGACTTACCAAATGTCTGCATTTGAGCTGACCCGGGAAACTCTTCAGGCGTTAGCTTAGTTCAGAGTTCTAATTAGTCGATTCTGACTAATTTGGGCATGCTGAATTCATATCCGATGTCCATTTACTGTAAGAGTGCGGTCTTGAATTAATACCAACGTTTGAAGTCAGGAAGACCGCACCGCATTTTTTCGGTTTAAGGAGCAGCTGCAAGTCTCATACCATGCAAAATAATTAGATTTGTGACCAGCTATCGTAAGGTATATGTGACATTGTAATTCGAAAATATGAGGTTTTTAGTGCTCTCGCTAGGTTTAAACTACTCAATACATTGGCAGCAGCGTTCTTCGTTGTCAATTGAAAGCCAAGTAGCAATCTCCTTTTCGCAATAATACTAGACATTTTATTCTTCCGTTATAAAACACAGTAGAATATGGAGATGTAGTGGTTTTTGAATACTTAATGTATACTTCTATAAAATGTTTTTGAATACCTTTGCCAGCAGCTATAACCTTGCATATCCAAAACCGTATAAGAGCTTTCATGAAATTTTGTGCTTACATATTGACATCCTGAGAAATTAAACTCTGGGACAAACTTCACAATTTGGCTTGCATGAAAAATTTAGTAAATTCCAGGAATAACTTATAGAATGTAATTTAGTTGATGTATTTTTACTTCTGTGACATTTGTTGAAAAGCTTTCGAAATATATATAATGAACTCAGAGACAAAACTTTTCTCCTCAGTGATACATCAGTCAGTAAATCTGATTTGCCAGCTACCGATATTTAGTTTTACACCAATTTCTTCCCTGAAACTTCCACTACAAACAGTTTACGATGCATGCACATTGCAACCAAGAAATTAAGAGCTTGCCATTATACAATCATAACAACATTTTTATAAATCAACCAAGGTAGGACCTAGGAAGAACCACTGATAAACTGTATAGTTTTGAAACTACATTCAATGAAACTTCTCAGTTTCTTAAACAAACTGTCAAACTGCGTTTGAAATTTTTGCACATTAATTTTTATTCTTGAGTAGATCCGAATTGCTTCCAAGGTTTTCTTAGATTAGGAGAGATTAGATTGCAATAACGCAAATAAAATGATTATACAACTTATGTGTAAAGCATTAAAAAACAAATACTTAACAATTCAAACTATCTATTGCATAAATTCATTTACACAGCATTTTTCAATTACTTCATATTGAAGTGAATTAGGAAAATCGTTCTCCGCAAAACGAAGTGAATGAAAGCAGCTCCTCTTGATCTGTCCATTTTGTGAAATGTTGCGATAAGCAATGATAATTCTGGGCATGACATAAGTGGTTATTTCCCAAGAAGTGCCTAATAATACTATATATAAAACTGGATAAAGTACATGCCAGTGAACAGTTAAAACGTAGAGAAAGCAGGTAGAAATAAATCCTCCTACAAATAGAAATGCTGGCCAATTATAGTTTTGAAAACATTAATTACTCAGCACCACAAACAATTGGACTTTCCTGTAAAATTATCCATCCTTTGCTTTATGTTGTCCTGAAATACTTTTGGCTCCCGCCAGCCAATTTAAATGAATGAGCTATTTATTTAGTTCACTAACTAGGAGGGTGCAAATGGTATGTAAGAGAGTATTAGCTTAAATCGGACATGGAAATTCTTACAAATGGCAATGGAGCACGAAGTTTGCCATCTCTGGTCAACCTGAAAAATTCCTGGTGAAACCCTTCCCTGATCCAAAACGAAATCCC
>JAQIXX010003832.1:0-18154 GCA_034700605.1 Willowsia nigromaculata
ATCGTCATATAGTGAGCTGTTACTTCGCAAATATGTCGTAGATCACTTGACACGACTTTAGTCAATAACGTTGCACGCCAAATTTGTACGCACTTTTTTGTTTCATAGGATTGCATATTCATTTCAACCTTTTCCCGACAGCATCTAATGAAATCATGGGAGAAGAAAGTAAGCAATAAAGTAAAATGACGATGTTGACATCCACATCCGGATAATGATCTTGAGAACGTGTGGTGGAAACTCAATCGCACACGTAGTATACTATACTGCTATACTGATAGAGGAAACCTAAAGAATGTTTGACGAGTGAACATAAATGATATGTTTTTACAAAGTGCGCATCTAAATCGCTTCAAGTAAGTCGTTACGTTTCTTGATATGCTCAAGAGTTCTATAGAAATTCAGGTAAATTCTACGTGACTAAAAATATTTAAATTTCTATGGCTTCCCTTGACATCAATCGTAATCTAAACATAAAAACAGTTGATGGTTTTGATCTACAATATATCCTCCACCCTGTAAATTTCACTACTGCTACACATTAAGGTGATGATTAAACAAGAAATTTTCTTTTAGAATTCATTTGCACCAAGTTCAATAACACCAACCTAGTACACTTGAGACATATTTTGTAAAAATGGCAAGCATCATGTACCCATCAAAATGCTAAATTGGATAGGGAGAGTACGGAGAAATACTAGTCTACGATCACTCGTAACATAGTGCTTTCTTTGTCTAATGTACACACAAAACGTAAGAATAGTCTTTTCCTGGAATTCTTCCAGACAAAATATTTACTTTAAAACTCAACAGAGCTCGCGTGGCTCACTGGGATTGTCGGTCTTGTGGGGATGAAGTGAGGTACGTCTACAATATGGAATTCGTGTAGGTTTCAGCTAACCCTTTTCCTGGTATTACAATTATGAAGCGAGAGATGTGCACTAGATTAATAGTGAGTTTATCCAAGAAAGACGAGGATTTATGCTACGGTTGAGATTGTAAATACACACAAGCCATTGTGATAATGAACGTTTGTCATTTAAATTAAATTCTTCTTCCTTTTTTTTGTATTTGAACAAGGCTTTACTGAAAATAAACCCACTTCTTTTCAAGACAAAGAAAATTTAAATAGAAAGTGTTTCTCGAGTCTACATCAATTTCTGAATGGAAGAGTAAATTGATGAGATGAGATCATAGAAGCCTGTAAAACGACAATAATATTCTTGCAAAGATTACATTCCCGGTTTTCCTAGAAGTACAGCAATGTATTAAAACGAACCGAAATCCAAACTAGACCTTAGAATTTATACGTTCTTCAACACTCAAGGACTCCTATTGTTCTAAAAGCACACGTGTGTGAAAAGCGTGAGCTAATATGAAGAAAGCCAGCAAATTTTTTTGCCTGTAGGAATCCAAGTGTAAATATTTTCCAGTCTTTTAAAAGTACATTCTAACTTTGAATGCCAAATCTCGAATTCAACGTGCGTAGGTGGTTAGCAAACGTACTTGATTTAAATATCCACTCCACTTAAGTAAAGGACTAAAATATTATTATGGAATGTTCATGTTCCGCTGACAAACAAGCAACACAACACTAAACATGGGCAGACTGCGAAATCCGTAATTGGGGAAGCGCATACCTAATTGAAAAGCCAATCTTTCAACGCATGAAAGGAAAAATAAACAAGGGAATTTTCCAGCATAACATTGTGGTACAAATGGAAATGGATATTTGGGATGAAACGAGTAACTTGTAAACAAGTTTGAACTCTCATAGGTGCAGAAGTAAATCACATCAGAATTTAAAGTATATGCGATGTCAAATTTAAACTTCATTTATTTCACATTAAACATTAAGTTACAGAATTAATTATATTACAAATTTGTTTAAAAATAATTGCATACATGACATTATTTCTAAGAGCTGTAAAATAATTTAGAAAAAAAATACATCATCTTTACTTCATTAACTATTTTTTTACAAGTCTGTAACCGTAGGTTCCCCCACAACATTTGCATTGATGGGCAGTAATGACTGCTGGATAATGGATGTTGTAGTTTCCCCAGCCACAACCGTAGCTAAAGTATCTTTCTGAATGTTGCAAATTATGCGGGGACTTAGAGCACCGTTGTTTCTCCGGAAATGTGAGCGTCTACTGCTTTGACAACTATTAACGGAACTAGTTTTATATGTGAACACGGTGGAACACGACGGCGTGCCTGGGGACCTTACGAATGACTTGTTCGTTGTGGTAGCTTTGGCAAACTCCGTTCTTGAAACTACATTCTGATTAATTCTACCAGCACAGGGAAGCCATTTAGGTAGTAATGATTTGAACATTTCTCTAAACTTGCTATTCAAAAATGCATAAAGAACCGGATTAATGCTGCTGTTCATACTTCCCAGCCATTGTGCAAACGGCAGCAAAATATCCAACAAATTTGACTCCCATTCGCTAATGTTTTTGGTGAACTTGACTCTAGTGACGAGAATGTAGAGAGGTAACCAACTCAAGAGAAATGCAAGCGTCACAATTCCCAGCATTTTTCGAACACCATGTCGAGTTTTCCTGTGCATTTTTTTGATGGTCGCAGCAGATGCAGAGTCCTGGGGCACTTTGCGATGAGAGACGTGACACCAAAGTGCGACATTAGAGATCGTGATGAGAATTAAAGGAAGGGAGTAGCAGCAAAAGAGATTTGCAATAAGAAAGTAAATCTTTCCGTGAGTTTCATTCTCCCATGTTTCTATGCAATATAACAGCTCATCTTTCTCTGCCACAACTACATTGAAATATACTGCCCACGGGATTGTAAGCAGAAGTGCAACAACCCATATGAAGCATATGGTAAACAAAGCCTGGGGCTTTGACAAGCCACACGGTCGTTCCAGAGGTCGAAAAATCGCCTTGCATCTAGCAACAGAATAAGATATAAAACCAAAAAATTCAGTTAAAACTTTGACGATTAAAATTGCCTTAGAATTTCTTTTACAGTATACCCACCTATCTAAGGAAATGGCTGCTAAAGAATAGGCAGAAGCACAAACTGAGACACCTTGCACGTAAGCTACACCTTTGCACATGATCGATCCAAGAATCCAAGCTGAAATATGAGAGAGAAAAATCGTAATTTTTGATGCGAGAATAATTGGGAAATTTAATAACTTTGAAATGTGACACTTTCTTCTTACGAGTGAAAACATTCGAGAGAAGAGTGGCAGGTACGCAGAACACGATTACGAACAAATCCGCCACCGCCAAATTCACAATGAACATATTCGTTACAGTTCGCATCTGTTGCCGCTTGATCACAACTAGTATCACCATTAGGTTTCCGATGATTCCAATGATAAATATAAGTGTATAAGTTATCAGTAGGGCAATCGTCCATCCTAAACCATGCCTTAGATATTCTTCGTCAAATACTGCCCAGAAATTGTCTTCTAGCCATGACGAGTTCAGTCCACTAATTGGTTTTGATACAAAAGTTGTACTCGAATCACTGTCATCAATTACACTGGAAATGGTGCTTATTCCATTCATTATGATGCTTTCACTGCTAACTGGAATTATGCTTGGAGAGGGTGATACTTGATTGTGAAGGTCAGGATTTTCATCATATTCTACAAGCTGGGAAAAGTCGTTGTATGGCTTTTTAGAAGGATGGTGGAAATATTGGTGCTGCTCATATTGTAAGGATGAGGACGACATGGATCTGTTGGTGATCCAGTTAGTATATTCTGAGGAATCTGAGTAAACCGAAAACATGATTGGGCTTTAAAATTGCTTATATGAGAACGTCACAAATTGCCCCAAATCAGTGGGCTTTCACTTTCACTTTTGCCCAAGTTCTTCACAAACAATCTATTTACGCAGTAAAAATGACGGGGCTTTTTGAGAATTTAAACTTCAAGGGTTTCTTTTACACTTTAAAAGGATTTCTAAACTGACAATTTGAATTTTGTGTTTTCTTATAAGCTGGTTAAACTTCTCCATGATAGTAGTCAAAACATCACTTTTACATTTTCTAGTTCTCTTGACAATATCAAATGCCTTTTTTAAGTTGCAGATATTAAATAGCACATTTTCTTGCAAATCACTTCTATTTTGCTAAAAGTTCGTTTTCAGCCTGAGCTAAATTTAACACAAAGTTGTAATCCACTTATAAATTTCAAACAATATTCACAATGTGAAGCGTACTAACACGTTGTTTCACTTTGGCTCTGCTGGATATCAGAACGAGAGAAGAGTCAAGCTCCGACTAAAGATCTGATAGAGAAAGCGTCTCAATTTGAACTAGACTCAGTCGAGATTCTAGACAAAAAATTGGAAGCATTTTGCAGCTTTCACGAGACATGTTTCCTTTCCACTAGCACTTTCACTTTTGACTCCCTTCAAACCTACACATCCGTGTATACTGAATTGCTCTTTACGTGTACATGTTGTGCATTTTGTAGCTTACATGCATCACTCACTTGAGATTTATGCTGTAGTAGTTATGAGTACAACGACATTTACAAGACACCCAATGTAATTCTGCCGATCATGAGACTACAGAAGCATAAAACATTGACGTATATTTGGATCAAGATTATTCAATTTTGTACGTATTTCACAAATGAGAAGTTGCATTAGAACATTTTCATTTTCCATTTTCAACCTTATCTTTATGAAATGATGACTGATGACTTTTTCGCTTTTGAATTTCATATAAAAGGCCAAAATCTTATACCCATTCCTCATTTAAACTACAACTATGTACCTCGAATAGCTTTAGAGCTTATGTATACATACATACATCATAATATGTGCTTGTAAAAGAAACTGAAAAACAAATTTACGAAATCATTAAGCGAAAAATTACACTAGATTGAGTAGGTTCTGACAATAAAAGTCATGTACTTGTCTGGTGCAATATAAATGGTACACTACTTGGATTATGTGCAAATCCTTTTCTACACAGTTTCCTCTAATTTAAACCTCTTCATCATCTTTCAAAAACAGTTCCAAAAAGGGGTTATTCAACCTCTTTGCTTTCATCAATAAATCCCTTGGGTATCATGATGAAATCTATTGACCTGCTTTCTCCTGCCATCATAAAAGCCCGAAAAACATATAATTGCATAATATTCTTATTGCACAATAAACCACAATCTCCTAAGTAAAAAGTTCGAATTCTTTTCAAAAGTAACCAAGTTATGCACACCTAAACAACAAATAAATGCTCCTAAATGTAATTTGAAATATATGGCTTATTTGTATTACACGAATCCTTTAATTTATAGATACTCCAGTGACTACTGACAAAAACGTCAATACAATTACACATTTATTTTTCTAATACGAGCCCATTCAATAAGATTATCGAGAAGTAAGAAGAAGACAGAACCGGTAAATACAAGAGCGTTTTGAAACTTTTAGTATATGAAATTGGAGAAAGTTTCTCCTTATAAAGGGATTGAGATCTGAGTCTGCAAGATTTCATACAACGCCGGTGGAATATGATAGAAACCACTAATGGTGGTCCAAAGACTTACATCACAAACTCTTGAGAAATGCTGTAACTGTTTGAGCATTATTTTATCAAAAATGAAAGATGTCTCGATATTGAAAGCTCTCAGAAGTGATACATTCATATCTGCAGGTTGTTTATCGTAAAGGCTAAAACAGGAAATGACAAACTATACCTAAATATTTAGTATAAAGATTGATATAATGTACCAGCATTTCTCTTCCTCTGTTTTATGAAATAAGCGAACCATAGGTTTTTTCATGTTGAACGGCTTAGGGTGCTCAAAAGCTTTAAAATGTTGAAAGAAACGTCAGCGGGGTTAACGCTTTATTTGCCACTGTCACAAATAGTGATTGCCTATTCACTTTGCTGCATCGAATGTTTGTTCATCAGAATTAGGAATTACGATGTCAAGTTAAATCCTAGGTCTCAAAAAACCAAAAAATGAAGATACTTTTAGTGAGTAACATTCAAGTACTATACATTATAGGAATAGCCATCTCATGTAACGTTAGTGGGCTTTATGAAGTGTCCAAATAAAAGGGTTCATAAAAACTACTCCGTTGTTTTAAGTGCAATGTAATCACAAAATCTATTTTGTCATCATGGAAAATTTTCCAAACAATTCCATTTACATCCATTGCAGCGGGATTCAAAACTTGCATTGTGATTGTGATTTTTTATTTGTGAAAATGTTAATAAAGCGTCCTTCTTTATTAGAAGGGCAGCTTTTTAAACTTTTCCACGGAAATGAGAGCATACTATTATTAAAGTTACGTATAGTTAGTTCTAGGTTCTAATGAAAAATGAAACTGGTGTAGTAAAAATTGCATCTCTTGATGAAGTAATTTTAATTACAAAACTCAAGTATCCTTAAGCGTAAACGATGCAACAACTTTACATACTTTGCATTTTTCTTGTCTCCATTTTAAATTAGCTGCTAACAACTGAATTCACACAATGTAACAATTCTTACAGCTTTTTTGCCCATGTTACGTTTTCATTTTCAGTGTGATGATCTCATGTGTTTGTTATCGTTTCCAACTTTAATTACTCTTACTGTAGTTCTTGCTTATGTACCAAAGTCAAAATATTGTATTTCTTAGGTTTCATTAAAACCGTTTTAAAGACAACAGTTTCTGAGAAAGTAACGAGTGTTTAGACTTGTTAAAACAACAAGAAAAACACCCATTATCGCTAAAAGCTCAAATGAAATATTGACTGAAGAAGCATTTTCAGGTGGTTGTAATAAAATTTTGTTTAAATTACATTCACAATCGCCTTAATCCACTTTTCTCCATTATGATGACGCAAGTACAGATTATCACGTTTAATATGTGTTTTTGCCTCGTGTCAACTATCCTATTCCAATTATGATATCATCCAAAAATACTTGCTTTTCCCATTGATATTTTTCTGAAAAGAAAACAACAATAAATACGCTAGCTTAGAAAAGGGTATCAATGTCTTTCTTTTTAGATGTTTACTAATGATATGAAATACATAGTCACATCTTTATAAAAATTGCGACCACATATCTCCAAAACTAGATACGCCACTTTTGATATTTTAGCTTCAAATCAATAGCAAAATCACAATAGAAAAGTTTATATAAAATCAAATCGCTTTATTGTTTGCAAAAATATTGTTGAAAAAATGGCTGCTAGTAAATATACAACTAGGTAGTTAGTATTATCCCCATGAAAATAATATCAATGCATTACAAATATTTGAACATTTTGTTTACATAAGCTCTATTCTATAATCTCTATGAAATCAGAAAGTTGTAGTGACTCTAAAAGTACATAATTTTATAAGAATTTGAGGAATTTTGTCCAATAAGTCTTTTGCTAACGTTGTTCCCATAGTTGACCGTAGAATGAACGACGGTTCTACCTGCACCTAACATTTTTCTAAATATTCCACTGTCTCCATCCGTTGAGTCTTGATAAACGAGAGGTTCTTCAGGCACTGGAAAATTTTGATTGAGATTCAAAGTCAGATTGTAATTTCATACCGACAGGGTCAAATATCGCGTTTGTAGTAGAGAGCATCAGGAAAAGGAGAAAGAGAAACAGATCCAGCTTTTAATTAGCGAATTATATCATCCCTGTGTGATCAATACTCTGAAATACATTATAACTGTCAATTTGTCAGCTTACTTTTGAGAAAGTCAAGAATCAGACTGTTGATATAATTAGGCATCTCTTGAGGTAAGAAATGACCTCCTCCTTCGACTATTTTGAGGGTAAAGTTTTCCACGTATTCGGAAGATTTACAAATCATTTCTAGACTGTAGTAGGGATCCGCATTGCCAACTATAAATAGAGTAGGAACACTTGCTTTCTTTAAGGGCTTCTTTCCATGCTTCATCAGCCCGAGGAGTGTTCTCAAATGGTTTATTGGACCGACCCAGTCTTCTGTAAAGAAATTGCCGTCAAGAAATGCGAAATGAGCCGAAAGTGTAATTGCAGCTGTACGCTCATGTGGATTTTCTAATGCCTGCTTATACCTACCTTGTCTGGAGAAAGTATACTTGAAAGCGTCAATGTCCTCTTTGGTTACATTGCCCCGTTTGCTGTTCAGCATTCTCGAGAAAATCTTTTCAAAAATTTGCAAATCCTGTTTCATCACTTCCTTCTCAGGAAAGTATGGTAATTGGCAAAAATAGTACCACCTACGAAGAAAAGTCAAACTTGAGACAAACTTGAAAGTGACATAGTCCTTCAAATCAAATATTCAGAAGAAAAGTAGAAAAATTACCCAACATTTGGCACTCGGTTGAGTGTCATCTCTTGGATGAATGAGAGTGGGTGGGCGCTACTGATTGAGATAAAGTTCTCCACAACGTCTGGATACTGATGCATGAAAAACCATCCGACCATCCCACCCATTCCGTGGGTGACTATTGAGCATTTCTTGCGACCTGTTTAAACACAAAGCAGACAATTGTATACTTTTGATTGTAGATGGGTAACACGAGACGAGCCAGTTTATCAGTCAAGGATAGAAATCAATAAAGCTTTTATTCACTAAATTGCATTTTCATTATGACAGATTGTATATCTGTATTTCTAAAAGTTACAAAAATAGGAATAACGAAGGAAAATTTCATCAAATTGATTTAATGAGGTTCATATTCAAACATTTTTATTGTTCGTTCGATGTCCTTATGATGCCGTGT
Source organism: Willowsia nigromaculata (assembly GCA_034700605.1). Taxonomy (NCBI): domain Eukaryota; kingdom Metazoa; phylum Arthropoda; class Collembola; order Entomobryomorpha; family Entomobryidae; genus Willowsia; species Willowsia nigromaculata. The sequence continues at coordinate 8,699 of JAQIXX010003832.1, forward strand.
ATGGAATGCTGGTATATTAAGATGAATGAAAAATCCCATTATTTTCAACAAAACAAGCTTAAAATGTGTACAAGTGACTCCTTTCTACTGCTTCAATGAGATCACAATTTTCTACTCATATCCGCTTTCTATTGTACACAGCGTTTCACAATGCAACGTAATTTGTCTCTCTGATGATTTGAGAGGGAGACTGTTTTGTCGTCACATCAAAGCAAGAGTGCAGGACATTTTATATAGGAATTATGCTACAAGTGTGCAAGTGAGTATAAGAGGAAACGGATGAAGCATCTCTTTTGTACTTTCTCCTAGTGAAAGCATTAAGCTTTCTCTTTTCTCTGCCTATTCTATATATTATGATTATTCTTAGAGTGAAAGTAGGGAAAGAAGTGATATAACGATTTCAAAGAATATGTGAACGCTATCATTCAAAGCTCCTTTCTTATTTCCATACTGATGCATTCTTCTTTTATGACAAAGAAGATAAAAGGGGATATGTCAATGCCAAAGTCATATTGTTGCATAATACTGTATGTGCTTTTACGTTGTATTGTGAAATACCTTCCTCTTGTAGCTATTACCATTTCTATTAGATTTCTACTTTATGGTCACGGACACATAAAGTTGCATATATTGAGCTGATCGAAACTAAAGCCAGATTCAATTGAGATTGGATTTTGTATATTTGTCTAACTTTTTGCAATTTATGCTTAAAGCTGTAGTTTTTGGATTTTGCAAATTTTGCCAAAAACGTGTAACTTCACTCGTTGGTAGCTGTGCAGCAAAGAATTGATAGGGTGCTGTATAATCAAAGAATATATATGCCATTAAGTCATAAAGATACGCGCCGCTACTGCACGTACTTTCACAAGCCATATTCTTGCTTACTTATTTCCATGCACATAAAATTTGTACGCACATTTTAGTTTGATGGCCGTACGCACACTTGCCTACTCACTTTTCCCTTAGTAATAAACCCTTTTGCAATGAAATAGTATAGGGAGAAAGCACTAAAGTGAAATGATGATGTTGTTGACATCACCACCAGGATAATGATCCTGAGATGGTGTCTAAGAAAAAAATTCTATTACACACGTAGTATCTCATGTTCCTCTACCAATCTCACAAAACACATTGTCAAAGAAACCTGAGGATATAGACGGGAAGAAGGTTTTTTATTAAGGCATGGGATTAGCATACCAATCGCAGTGAGGAAGTCGTAAAGTTCTTCGACAAGCACAGGAATCGCATATTCCTGTCGACTGCTCGGCTTGTCGGAATCCCCGTAGCCCTTGACATCAATGGCGACGACCCAATAGTAAGATGACAGGTCTTTCAGTTGGAAACGCCAAGAGTACCAGAATTCCGGGTAGCCGTGTATCAGCAAAAGCAGCCTGTTGTTTCTGTCTCCTTTCTCCACGTAATGAAACTTGGAACGCTGTTCAAAAAGAAATAGGCATATATACATCAATATAGTAGATTCTTGATCAAATTAAACAAAAAATTTATTAGTATAGAAGAACCAAACAAACTATATTTCAATAATGTTGTTTTGTGGAAGAATCAAATAAATTTTCATATTTTTTTATTAAAACTACGAAGAAGGTTAAGCATGACGCAAATGAGATCCCAAAGACAACAGACAAAACATAAAGTTTATTATTGCGTCTTATTTCTCAGTTTTTTTGTTGAGCTTTGGAAGAAATGAAAGGACATCAGGTATTTTTGCAAACGTGCCATCCTTAAAAACTTTCTCCGGTCGAGGAGAATAAAGTTCTTGAAAGGTAAGTGTATACTAAGCCAAAATACTGGAAAAAAGTGTTCTGTTGTGCCCATCTTTAGATTTAACGGGGAAACGGCTCAAGATAGTTTTCCCTCGAGTCATTTTCCGTTTTCTGTCAACACCAACTTTTTTTTATTTACTCGCAGATTCTTTTTGTATTTCTCGTGTTGAAGATTTAAAAGCTTCAAAACAGACAAAGCTCTTTTTATTTATGTGTGCTTAGGAGAGCTCGGGAAACAGATTTCCGGGGTTTGATATTTAGAACTTTATCCATTAAAATCTTTCAATATGTATTCTTGTAAAATATTATTTAAACTTGCACAAAACGTAAACATCATCTACACCTTTTCAAGTTCAAGTCTGCAAATTTGTGCTCAAAACATGTATTTCGTGATTTATATGGGCTGTACAGAGACTCAGATATCTTGACACAGTCCGACGACAGACATCTTGAGGCTATAAAAATATTGACTGGAAAAGAATTGCGCTTAGTTTTTTTCCCGTAAGAGCACTTGTTCTTGGAAACCTTATACAAGTCTATTTTTGAAAGGACTCTTAAGAAATGTGTTTTTGGGGAATTCCGTATAAATTTAATCCTTTCCTAAATCTCGAAAACTTTCAGCACAAATAATTCTTTTACTTAGATTGGACTAGAGTACTTGAGGGGACAAATTTGAAATCTCAGCACGAACGTAACATGCAATTTAGTAATGGACTATTTTTTGTCTTCAGTTGAAAATACTTGGAATGTGAAAGTACATAGAAATGACATGAAAAATTCACAGAAGATAAGATATAAGTTACTAGTAAATTACAGATTTAAATACGCACGAGCGGAAATGAGTGGTGAATGAAACGTGCATCATTTAAATTACAAGCATGTTCCTTGGAAATTCCCTTCATTAACTTACAGCAAGTTTTGCATACTGATGACTTCCATAGTCCTCATGATATAGGCAGGGAGGTGGCACAGAAACACGGTTCTTCGTTCTATATCGATCTGGGTGCAAGACTAGATTGATGAGATGAAGGAACATGTACTGGAGACTGTACACGGCGATGAGAAAGTAGTATTTGATTTTTGTAAAGACAGTTGTCATTTTCGTGGATTTTCCTTTTGAACTATGTCCACAAGAAAGCTATCACAATGCCTTTTTTGAGAAATATGTGACGCGCACATGCAGTTTTCACAAGTGTAATTACTAAATCAAATGTAAAGTCAGACTTAAAACGTGCTTGTCAAAATATCTTGAGTAGACTACAAATTATTCTTAATTTCTTAGTAAATTTTTCATCTAGAAAATTAAACATGTTGCTGGCGACATTTGAATTCCAGAAATTTTTCAGTTATTTACGTAGCTTTATAATGTCAACAAATTTATGGTGGCTTCTCTTGCATTAAGAACTCTTGAAGAAGCCTTTATTTGAAAGCAGAGACATGTTTTCGAAATATTTAATATTTGAAGAGACAAAATTTATTTTCGTTTTAATGCAAACAACAGGAAAAAACATGGAAATAGTAGATCAAACAAGTTTTAGGTTGAGTGCGCTAAAATTAGTTTTGAATTGTCATTAAACAAAGTGAAGGCTTAGAGTCTTAAACCGGGCACATAAAACAAACTCAACCAACCAACTAACATAAAGATTATGAATAATTTTATTTGATGTCGTTGAAAAATAGCTTGTTTAAATATAACCAGACCAAAGGCTTGTAAACTGGGTCGTTGATGCGTGTGTGTCGTTTATTTAGAAACTTAAAGCAGAACTATTTTTGGAAGATTTTGCGTCACAAACCTAATTCATTTAAAACCACTTGCATAAGTAATCTTGTACGTGATGACTGCATAAAGCTATCCTCAAGCTACCCATTAAAGCTTTTTGATTTTTTTTCACATTTTTATCATTTTCACTACACGTTTTTTGTCACTCTGTCTGGTTATTTGTACAAAATGACTATGGAAGGTAGAACGTTTATTTATCTTGGATCACAAACAGTAATTTTTTCGATGAGAGTTAAATGTAAACAGAAAATCTCTTGAGAGTACAATGTTGCGGTGAGGCACAATTTTAAATGTTCACAAAAACCAGAAACGGTAGAGCAAATTCTGAAGAGCACAAATCCTTCTGTTTGCTTTCACTTGTATTACGTAAAATCTTATACGAAAATCGGATTAAATTTATCCACGTGGAAATCATATAATATTAGAATCCAAGGCTTTTGAACGAAAGAAAGGGCAAAAAGCTGTGAGTATGTTGAGAAGCACTACAGAATAAATCATTTGTATATTCCCGGCTTTAAAAATTTCGTGACAGACGAAGATTTTCTGGAGATTTTATATCAAATCCTTCCTGTGTGGATGTGGTAGTGACATTAAAGTATGAGTAGTCTTTGGAGGGCTTGTTGTGTGAAAAAATATTATCGTTACACGAGAATGATGAATGTGCATGCATGATAAAACTCTCATGAGTAGAGACAGAGAAAATATGCCCAAAAAGTCAGTAAAATATGCGCATATATATGCCCGAAATATTGCAAAAATAAGCCCTAAAATATGCTCTCAAAAAAACGCCTAAAACCATATTTTCTGAACAAATTTCGATAAATAAAACCTTGAAGGCAACCAGGAATCAATGCGTGAAGTTGCTCTTAAGTTTCTGATTAGTCAGAAACTGTACAATATTTAACGAAATATTTTGCTTAAACCGTACGTACATTCGTATAGAACCTTTATATTGTTAATTTACACGGTATGAGGTTGGCTATCAAGAATCTTACGATTACGATACTTTGCATTAAAAATTGCAATTTTTGAAACATAAAAAAAGTCTTTATTTTCTGCAATATTGTTTAGATCAAGGCAGCAGTGATTTTTGATTCTTCATTTGAATTTATGATAAAAGGAAGCTGTAATGAATTGTTAAAAGGAACAACTTGATGTACTTTACTATACTAATGCTCACTGTTGGGTCAAAATATGCCATTTTAAAACAATTTAAAAGATAAATTGTTGGTTAAATTCACTAAATAAGTACTAGCGTTCCAAAATATTTCTAAAAACTAAAAAAAATTTACATGAAAAATTCAAAAATTCCTTAAAAATGCGCATTTTTTGTCGTTTTTCACAAAAAATTCAAAAATATGCGCTTGCATATGCAATATGCAGCAGTACCCAAAATATGCAAAATATGCAACTTGAACATGGTCTCAAATGACTTGTCTAGACATGATTCGGATACATCCCGAACCTTAGAGTGTTTGGGTGAAGTATGAGAAACATGCAAAATCATATTTTCTCTGTCTCTACTCATGAGATATGAATGACTGCAGCTAATGTTACAGTAGATTACATTTCAGCCTTACAGACTTTAATGGTTGAGTGTGTAGATAGCAATTATTCATTATAAATTGTCTGCTTAAACTTGAGTGGGATATGGATCGCACGATGAAAGTCAAAGCCATGGACTTGGACTCTGAAACGAGTTAATGTTTAAAGTCATACAGACGTGCGTATATGCAATGAATGGTAACACAACAGAACTGGTGGAGCAAGATAAGGCGAGAAAGGTGATGAAGATAGCGATTATGAGATGTGGTCTCTACTCACATTGCTGTAGGTATAGTACTCAGCAATATTTAATCATCATCAGAGATTTGTGTTTGAAAAGTTCTCTAGATGAGTGGGTTTCAGTAAAGTGTGTTTATAATTATATATTTATAAATATAAATATTCCAGTGATTCAATCAATATTAATACAGGATTGTGACTTAGAATTATGCACAACGTTGCAGAGCAAATGAGATCTCAGTCATCATAGTGATGGGCAAGGTCACTGGCTGATAATCTCACGACAAACCGCTGGAAACCAACGTGGCAATAGTGATGCTACCGCTGCTGATGATGAATGTACACATTGCACACATTCTAAAGTCATCTGAGGCTTAAGTACAAATAAATATTTGTATCATATAATCGAGAGTAGGATAATCTTGCATCTTAATTATATAATATACGACACCGTTGGCATGAGAAAGGGGAAGCGATGTTCACATTACAGCATTACATTCTAGAGATGTGCGGTAACTCTTATGTGATCAGTTTTGTGCAATGAAGCTTTGCAGACAAGTACAGAGTTATGCTTAAATTTAGCTGATGAGATGGAACCACCTATATACATTCAGACTCGCTTCTGTGACCTTGAACAGATGCAACTTTTATAACACTTGTAATAGTTGCCAACACTATGTTTTGTGACACATTTTCAAGTTGAAGTGTCTTGTATGTATATCAATACCAGTGTTTGGATAGAGAATCCTATTATGTGAAAGTTGAGCAACAAATCTGTTTTGTAAGTTTAGAAATTTACTGGAAAATTTGCATAATTTAGAATCTTTTTACCTTACGAAGTTTGATCAAATAAATAGTTTTGAGTTTTCATTCACTTTCACTTCTCAAAATTATTATTATTAAAATTATGAAATTAAAATTCTGTTATAAATATCTTTAAATTCTCCAGAATATGGATCCAAGATTTCCATGTATAATTTTTCATATAATTGGCTTTCAAACTATCACCATTAGAAAAAAGTTTTTTCCTTCGCAATCAAGCTCCATTATACCAACTAGCAGACAGTGCTGAAGAAATGATAAGCGAAAATCCATCAAGTCATAAAGCCAAAAAAAATTATGAATGTTTTCTCCAACTCGAAATGAGAAAGAGACAAAGGAAGCTTGAAACACTAGTTGAGCTTCAAAAACTGTAGGTTCTAGTGCATCGCAAAAATGCAATATAAAATGCTTTTAAGAAAGTTACACAAAGAACAGCGTAGTTACATTCTTAATATCTTGTTTGTCCTGTCCTTATATACCTTCAAAAAATTCTTTGTGATATTCCGGGTTTAGATATCATGTTTCCTTTTGGAAGCAGAAGACGCTTTTTAAATCCTTTGTATGCACTACAATAGAAATGCGGTACTAAGAAACTATACTTACACTCTAGTTACCAGTGCATACCATAATAGGAGTATTGTAGTGCTGTACACAATATTATGTACATAATTCTGTTTCCACTCCAAATAAAAGTCAGAACATGCATGTTGAACTTTGGTCTTCTATCTACTACTATTTACAATTTGGTTTGGAATTGGAACATCATACGACGTAAATGCATTTAAATCGAATGACAAAAGACAGGTTGGTGGATAGAAATTGTATGAAAGAAATGATGAGAAACGGATTCAGCCATCCATGGTTCGTTAAATACACGTGTTGGCTCTTCCCTACTTTTGCAGCTTTAAAAGCATTTTATGACTCATGAATATTTACTTTCCTTCAATGAATATTTTGTAATGAGTCCAAAAGGTCAATAGTCGGATTTACAGGTATACAGGTAGGAACCCCCACTCAACTCAGCAAACCGCATGCAGATGATGAAATGGTTGAAATGATGACGCTTCAGTCATAAAGCAATAATTTCACTATTTACTTAATAGGATTTCATGTGAAACACGTTACATTGAAACGTTTTGATGTATCACACCATTACACCAGTACAAATTAGCATACGTATGATATTACAAAGCCGGTCAATGTCCAATCTATCTCACTGTGATCACATTCACCATTAATGATGGTAATTATGAGCTTTCCAACTAAATCATCTCACCTGATGAAATGCATCAAAAGCAAGTCTCTTGTGAGTACCGATTACACTGAAAATTTAAGTCTTGAATCATTATCACAATTCTTTCGTCTTTCATTTACGCCATGAATGATGTATTAATGAGATCCTTAGTTATTACTGTAGCAATTCAGTATGTCTTCATTAAGAGACCAAATTACAGTTTCAAGAATGTTTACATTTGAGTTAAGAATAAGAACCGGGTTAAAGTTTAAGTCAAGTGCGAAGATGAAAGTCTTGTTCTGATAAGACTTTACATCAGCTGCACATGTGTATTTTTGTTTATTTTATTCATGATGCGCTCTCGTGCTTACAATTAATGTTCAATAAAATGACAATAGAATCAGCTACTTTGGTGAAAATCATTTTGACGTAATTCGTTTTCCATCAAAAACTGATTTTGCGTACTTTCGAAAGCTAGAGCTACCAAAATAAATTATTCAGATTTGACAGTTAACAAAACTTGATCAAAATTTTTATGGATAACAGTTAAAAAGTAACTCATGTTTTCAATATCATTAATCAATTACATATGTATCTGTGAGTACTGTTTTCATTGAATTAAAAGTATAAACTCAGATTTTAAATCAGACTTTAAATCTTATCCTTAATTCCCACGGTGTAATTTATGCTGACTTTTAAATCCGTTAACTCGTAGCTAATTTTGTAAAAATGCAGCCAAAATGATTTTCCCTAAATATAATATGAATTTTGTCAATTTGAGATTTTGTAAATATGTATTAGAATTACACACATATGTGCACACCTTCTTATCTTGGTTATGTCTGGTGCTTCCTCTAATCATATCCAACCTTCATTCGACATGTGTTTTGCATGTGAGCTGGAAGTGAGTTGGTTGTGTGTATTCAAACTTTAGAGACGGATGACAGACATATCAAACGAGAGTTCCTTCACCTTTCTACCTCACCACAGACAGAAGCAATTAGACTTTTACTAGGTCACATGTTTCATATGAATAAACGTCTTTACAGACAATGGTAAACAATTCGATATAATTAGTCTGCTTATGACTACTTAGGAATGTATGTATGCTTTTTTGTACTCTACATCAAATAAAATGTAATCAAAATTGTTCTGAAGTTACACATCTATTTACTGATGTATTACAGCAGCCTTTATGTTTTACTTTTAAAACATAATGTCTTTTTTGTTTTCAGGTTGATACCTTCATGTCTTTTGCAGAGTTGGTAACGTCGCATTTTATAGCCACTCATGTCGTATCTTTTATTGTATGAGAAATGCCTGAAGAACATTTTTAAAGTTTAAAAAACAAGCTGAAAGTATGTTATAGAACAACATGGTGCTCTGCAGGTTATATAATTATTTTAAAATTACTATTGTTGATGTGTACCTTATGTTATATCAGGATTTCGTCATCAATGGTACTTAAGTATTTTAAGAAGGCTAAACTTCTCAAGTAAAGAACAATATAATATGCTTGTGAAACTCTAAAAAACAAGCATACTTGTATCTCTACATCCTTTTCGCAATAAATTTATTCTTTCGACCACATTATGTTATACAAATGGCATGAATGAAAATAGATGACAAAATTATGATTTAAAAATGTCTTCTTAATCTTCTTTTATTTATTAGTATGCAATTAATGTACTAAAATAAACCCCTGTAAATACGATATGGAGACGCCGCTTTTATTTGTATGATGATGATAATGTTCAATAATGATCATGAAGTACGATTCATGTTGATAGTGATTTTGTTCGACAACGATAAGTGGTGTTGAACGGGGGAAATAATGTTTTTCGATTTCCCACCAGGAAGAGCCTGGTACGCAAAAACGGATTATAGGAAAATGATGTGCTCGTCAAGGCCGTTTGAATGGTGTATCACATGCCATATGTTGCTATGTGAAAAAGTTGTTGACCCCTGACCCCTGGAGGGAAGGGGTTGACCGATTTGGCTGAAAATCAATAGGGTTCTTCCCTAGGGTCCATGGGGTGACTATGCCAAATTTC
>JAQIXX010003833.1:0-18147 GCA_034700605.1 Willowsia nigromaculata
CCTGCCCACAAACCCACATCCACCTTCCCCACATTCACCTTCCCCATCCCTTTTGAAAAATCTCAAAAGGACGTAATCTCATGACGGGATTGGTTTTTAGAATTAACATCTAGCCTTTCCATGGAAATATTAATATTTTTCACATATACATGTACAGAAAACGGAATTTTTTACTCAAATTAACCACAGCCATAAAAACTTCCAGACACAACTAATCTTCATGATTTTGGTATTATACGAAAGCCAGATAAACTCTGAAGTATCGAATTATTTATTATGGTCGGATGTGATTTCCGTGACACTTTGAACATTTTATAAGACGAAAAAATTCAAATTACAAAAACTTCTAGAAAAACTTCCAATTATACATATGCATCTATACCAGAAATGGATGTCCTATAAAACAATATATTGGACGTGCCAATTGTGCGTATACTCTAATTTACACAATGCGTTATTTGTCGCAAGTTTTGATGTACATAATCATTAGGGGACATCATCATAAATCTGCCATTTTGTGAGATTTCTTAGGGGAAGCATTACGCTATTTTCCTTCAAAAAGTTACATCCCGCCAATAAGTATTCCATTCAACATTATGTTTCAGTTTAATATCATTCAATAAAATTCCAGCACTATTTGTCCTTGGGGAAATTAATCAATGATCTAATTATTGCGCGACTGGAAGAACCGAGTTTAATAATTATGAGCATTTTAGCATTATGGGAAACCATACAAACTTCTGTCAGACCGCTTTTAAGCAAAGGATGTCTTGTTCTCAATGGGTAAACATTGTAGTTTTAATGTAATTAAAAAACAGGTCCATATTACGTAAACATTAAAATCTAGCATTAATGCTACAAAAACTTTAGGTTGATTAGGTTTATGGTGTAAACCTGGAATATCCATTGCTTATTGATTCTTTCCCTTGATATATTGAATTCCTTATCTCACAGCTTTCAGTTGGATAATTGAAATGAAATCCATGTGAAAATCAGTTCTATTCAGTCTGTACTTGCGTAAGGCATTGACGAATAATAAGTGTATCTACAAAATTCAAAAACGTTGTATGAAAAGGTAGAAAAATATCTTTTGGCTATCTCTACTGGTTTTCTAATGTAAAACCCAGATTGCATAACATGGAAACTTCCACAAATGCTTTACTATCAATGAAATGATATTCTCAGACAGAGATCCTCCAGACACTTATATTCTATATATTTCTACAGAAGAACATACAAGAATTCACGAACTTGAAGTTAGATGTTTCATTAGGATTTCTAATAGACGAGCAGAATGTTCTGCCAGTTTGATTCATGAAGGCTTGCAAGCTGTCGACTAACTAAAAATAGATGCACTTTATGGAAAATATTTGTTACTTTCTTTAAGTAGTTGAATCAGCATATCAAATGGGCACCAAAAGGGATGCACTTTTCCTCCAAATTTATAAACCATTTGGGATTCAAGTAGAAGTAATAACATTATGGTACCTTGTGTTTGCACATCTTTTCCCAATATTATGCCTTGCTTACGGAAAAGTTAACATTATCATTCCGGCAGTTCTATTCGGTAAGAAAGATATAAGTTTTCGCTGTTATTTAATAAAACATATTTTTACCCAAATAGTTTTACCTAAAAACTTGTTTTTGTGAAATTTTATATTTCTATAGAATTTGCACTTGGATACTTGGGGGGATTGGCAATCACTGTTGGATGTCATCGTTACTGGGCGCACAAAACATTTAAAGCTAGCCTTCCTCTTCAAATTTTGCTCATGATTTTGCAGACGATTTCATCGCAGGTGAATTACATAAGCCTAACGTATAATACACTATACCAATCAAATCTTAGAGCATGTTCTAAAATGACATAAATTTATTGATACATATTTTATATTTTTACAGTTAACGATTCACAAATGGTGTCTCGACCACAGAATTCATCACAAGGTGGGTTTTGTGTATAATAAAGAGCGTACCTAGTTGAAGTTTCATTTGAAAATTTAAGCAATTTATATTTATCAATTATTGTAAAATATTTTCCAATAACTGATAATAAGTTTACGGATACCGACGCTGATCCTCACAATTCCAAACGTGGATTTTGGTTTAGCCACATTGGTTGGCTATGTTCTCCTAATAAGACACCAGAATATCGGAAAGAGTTGATGTATTTTGACATGTCGGACCTGGAAAAAGATCCTGTCGTCCGCTTTCAAAGCAGGTAAGTACGCATTTTGCAATGTCAATGCTTGTGGGGAAAACCAAATTTTGCTGTTTTTACGAATACATTTTTAAATATTTTCATGTGAGATGGTACTGGCTTCTTTTTCTTATCTTCCGCATCGCAATTCCCGAATTCATACTCTGCTATTTCTGGGAATTGACATTACTGGAAGCAGTCGTTTATGGCTTAACGAGACATATTTGTTCTCTCCACATTACGTTTTGCGTGAACAGTGTTGCTCATAAATGGGGAGCGAAGCCTTATGATAAGTAAACTGGAACTACACATACATATTATATTTACAAATACTTTTATGGCGACAACAGTAATTATCAATAACAAAAAACCTGGAATTTTCTTTCATTAAACTACCTTTTCATTTAGAAATATATCTGCAACGGAAAATCAACTCTTATCACTATTTGCAGGTAAAGTTTCTTTTAATTAAAGATTGCATTAAGGTGGCACAGACCTTTTGACTCAGATTTTGCTGAAATTTACAGAGTAATAGATTTTCGTGCGTAAACTACGAATTTGCAATAAGTTGGTATTTTAGAGTTGTGGCGCCACTGAGGCCAAAAGCCATGAGAATTTTGTTTAGCTCCATCGGCGCTACAATTGTTCAAAAAGCCCAATTATTGCATATATGTGGTTTACGCACGAAAATCTATTACCCTGTAAATTTTCAGCAAAGTCCACAAGGGAACTTGAATTAGGAACAAAAATTTATTCTTTTCCAATCCATTCCTTCCCCAGGGGCGGCCATCCCGCATAGCATTCTGTCATTTGTAAGATGTGACGTCACTTGGAAAGCAGAAATAACATGGGCTTAAGGGAGAAATGTGGAGCGAGCGAGCTCCGCTCTCGCATCTCTCCTCATGTTAATTAACTTTGCAAGCTATGTCACCCTCGATATGATCAGATGTGCCGGATGGTCAAACCTATTTCTATTCCGTACCTTTGTTTTTACCTAAATTTACATATTTATACGGACATGAAATTTTGTACGCATTAAATATTTCGACATGATTATGCTGGAGTTTTAACGATCACTGATGTTTTTATAGCTGGCGAAGGATGGCACAATTATCATCATATATTTCCATGGGATTACCGAACGTCTGAATTTGGTTGGAGCGCAAATCTATCTACAGTGGTTATTGACTTTTTTGCGAAAATTGGGTGGGCATGGGAGCTTAAAACAGTTTCTCCAGAGCTACTAGAGAAAAGGCGAAATAGAACGGGAAAAATTGGGTTGAAGGAATATACAAACGGACAACATGAAGCAGATGTGTGTGTGAGGGCGGCAGATAAAAAATTATCTGATCCTGCTGTTAATTCTGTGGATGAGGTTTATTGGGGCTGGGAAGATCCGACTATACCTAATGATTTTCGTTCTGCCACAGACATAATAAAACCAGAAAGACCTAAATGAAAAGTTTTTCTTGTACAAAATTTTACTATTAAAAATAAACGTTCTTGTTTTATGTGTTTTCATTCTATATGCACTATGAAAAACAAATACACTTAATAAACTTCTATAAATAAACTTAATCGCTTCTAAAAACATCTGCATCATTAAATGTCTTTACGATCGGCATTTGCATTATCAAGGCTGTCAAACATTCTCGTACATAATCTGACACCACAAATATTCTTAGGGATTTTATTTATAATTTAAAATTACAGCACGAAACTTGAACCTTGGATTAGGTCATAAAGTTTAGCAAAGATTTACGTCTTCTGAACATTGTTTTAGCTTTTAACAATAAAATATCATGACGGAAATTCTTTAAACTTTATTTGAGACCCAATTATAAACAAGTTTCAATATTTGCGCTGGAGATATGTTGTGATAATGATCCAGTTTCATTTTTCAAGCTTAATCAAATGACTGAATGAACATACAGGAATGTCATTAAAAGTTTTATTGCTGTGAGAAATATGAAGAAGACAAACATGCCATTCATAATAAGTGGCGTAAAATAAAGCTCTCAATCATACATACCGCGGATATATAATCATGAGACTTTGGATTTGACCAGAAGATATTTGAAAATTGTTAAAACATTCTCAGTCTCCCTTTTGGTTTTATCCATGTGAAATTATTAAGATTATCTATGGATAAAATTCATAGAATGTAATTATAAAGTAAGGTTCCCGATACTTGCTAAAGTCTACTCTGACTAAACTCTAATTTTAAGTTAGCACATATCTCAAAATTCGGCGAGAATTAAAATCCATTTTTGGATCAACTTCTTTGATTTTTTCCACTTAAATAAAATAGTTCAGCAGAATGAAATCCGATGCTAGAGTATAAGAGAGGTAGTTATAATGGTTTCACATAAATTTATTTTATTTTTAGATATAAATTTTTCTCCTACATGATATAAAAATGCTGATAAAAATGACACTCCAATGCTGATAACAACGATTGCACAACTAGCATTCATACTCAATTCACACCGCCATTCATTTTTGTCATTCTGCTACTCATACACTAAAAACAACTTTTCTGGGGAATTTCAATATTTTTATTTGAAATGCTTTTTACGATTGCTATAAAAAGTTTATTGCTGTAAAAAATATGAAGAAGTATCAGAAAAGAAAAACAAAGAATTTGCAAGAAATGAATTTAAATAAAGCTCTCAATCATACATGTACCGGATGTATTCTCAAAAGTGTTGCAAGTTCTCAGTCACCTTTTGGGTTTATTCATGTGAAATTAAGACAATCTATTGATAAAATTCAGATTACTATGTCATATGTGTGCAATTACCCAATATTGCTCCAGATACTTGGCCAATAGGCTATTCTGACTACACTACACTCAAATATTAGGTCAGCCCAAATTTCGGTCAGACTTTTAATCCGTTTGTGAATCAACTTCTGTGAATTTTTGTTTAAAATATTTCATATGGGTTATGCAACTCACTTGGCTCAATTGATACTGAAGCAGCAGATAGCTGGGTCTCATAATAATAAGCATGTATGTAAATATGTGTTATTTTCGTGCATACATACGTATTATTTTTTCTTGGCATGTACTTATTCATCACCCTTTTTTCCGGGTTTTGCACGCTTTTTCAGCGTTTTGGCTCTTAGAAATAAAACATCAAAAACAGATGATAAAACCGTTTAAAAAGGGTGATAAAACCGTTAAATGAAGAAATTGTCAGTTTGTTCTTGAAATTACATTTACAAATGTCTAGTCATGTCCCAAAGACTTGTGAATATGTTGATAATTGCAATGCGAATGCTTATGGTTCAGTCCACCACTGCAAGATTCTGGTGGTAGGTGATAGGTGGCATGTCTTTCAGTGCAACTTTTACCGTGTGATATTGGTTCATTGGTTCTCTAAATGTGCATAAAAAGGCTTTCATCGAAAAAGTAACATGTCTAAGGAATAGCTCTAAACCGAGATTTTTAAACAAAGCTCCATATGACAATAGCCAATAATAAAATACTATTCTCCACATGGGAGTGAATGTTCATCCAAAATCCAATAGTCCTTGAGGACGTGGTTAAACATTTGGAAGCAAATTTGGTAGTGCACAAAAAGCACAGCAGTATAATCTACTGGAACGGAACATGTGCGACCTACCACTAGAGTCTTCGAGTGGTAGACTGAATGCTAAGCATTTGCATGGTCAATAATAATAAATATAATTTCAAGAACAAACTGACAATTTCTTCATTTAACGGTTTCATCCCCCATTCTTAACGGGTTTATTGCCTGTTTTCAATTTTTTCAAAGAGCTAAAAACGTTAAAAAAGGGTGCAAAAAAAGGGTGACGAAATTTTTTTTCTAATTTTTCTTTGTATATGCTATTAAAGAGCAGATATCAATCATATACAAGCCTTTTGCTTGCTTGTAATCAATGAATTCATTATTGTACTTATTCATTAAGTTTAGCTGGTCTCTCATAATTAATAAATTGTGATGCACGCGCCTTGCAGTTGACTTCCAAATAATTTAATTGACTTGCTCTTCGCTGGAAGTAATTAAATTAACTATTCATTATTTTTATTAATTGTTCATATTAACTAAAGTGAAAAATACAACTTCATGTATGTAGGTTGTTTAGTGGCTTTGGTCTACTGTCGTTTAATTCTAATCCTTTAAAATCATGTATTAATTGATTCTGACCTAAATTTTCTACAGACCTTATTATTAAATTTTTTGTTGAATCATTAGATCAGTCGTTTTTTGAGCCAATATGACTTTGATCTACAAAATTTTCAAAATATAAACTTTTCTTTCCACACTATCAATTTACAATATTTTGTATTTGTCATATGTTAAAATATACTAATATCAATTGCACGCATAATACCAAGTCAAAACGAGATATTTATTTCTGGAGTATTCTTCTAAAAACGGAACCTTCCTATCGTTCCATACGACAATTGAAATGTCACTTAATTTGTGGTGAGTCGTCTCATAATAGACTATACAAATCACAATAATAATACAAGGCAGTTTGCGTTGCCTGAGGAGTTACATTTTTACTAGTACCATTTGTGTTCATTAAGGTCATGATCAAATCAATACATCAAGAATTATTATGATTGTCTCATCAGTCATACGGCGACAAGGGAAACGTAAGATACTGAATAGAGTAAAACATTACCAATTTTTTACATGCAATTGAGGAGAAAGCAATAAACTAAATTATTATTATAGTATTTTATTTATTAGTTTGTACAGGGATCATTTAATCGCTTGGACATCTTAATTTTATTTACCATGGCTTATAAAAACTCTCAATGCAGTGCAATGTAGCATAAACTTTGTTATATATTTTAGCAAAATTACTCATATATTACATTAAATCTAAAGTGTCTAAGCACATTGTTAAAATATTGACCCAAATTAGTTATAATATGTTGAAAATTTGTAAAAATGTACCTTATAACTTCTTTTGTGTTGCCTTTTTGGTTCTTTATTATTCTAAGATTTTAGTTCAAAGTTCTGTGTAAATTATCAAAATTAATTGAGTTTAGTAAAAAATTTAAAGCATTCTCTAAATCAATTTAGTAACTTAAAAATAACTCAATTTGATAAAATAAATGTATTTGAGAGTAACATATAAAAAATTAAACCCTAAGCTTATTTCTGGGAAAAAATTTCCATCCGCCAGGAACTTGCCATTTTTAAAGAACATTTCATCTGAACGGTTAGCATGTACTTATTACTTGGGTTCAAAATCTGTTGTGAAGTGTATTTAGTAATTGTGACTGTATCGTTTTGCAAAATCTAAATTCGCCTATATCTAGACCACCAATTTGGGAATGCCAAGAAACTTACCTTGCTCAATATATTGTTGCAGTTATGAAACCATCAAACCACCTTGCTGAAGAAGTTAATGGGCTGTAATATAAAAGTCCGCAAACTTTATGCCATTACATAAAACATTCGATTTGACTACTTCCGATTTAAAACGTGATTAATCTTTATGTCTAAAACCTCACTGCATGAATAGTGACGGACCATATAATTTCGTAATCTTACATTCAGTAAGTAGATTATGTTTAGAGGGTTGCACGAATTATTTTATTTGAGCAATAAAAAATTCAACAAATCAGGTTCTAGACTTGATCTAAATATATGCTTTAAGTGATAAAGCGTGAATATTTTGCCATTGTCTTAATTCCTTAGGAACAACAGATTTGAAGCAACGTAATTCATTTTGCATCTGTATTTATTAAAAATGTTTACATAACCATTCCCAAATGCTACCCAGCCTTATCAATTTTCTAGTGTGTGCACAAGCACAAAATGAATTGTTGTTGCACAAAAACCACTATGAACGGTGGTGGGAATATGATAAGGTTTATGTTGCGAATATTTTTAAGATAAGTTACCAGACTTGAGTAAAATAAAATTAAATGACTCGTTTTATTAGTTTCAGTATGTAGATAAAATATTCAAAAGAAACAATTTATTTGCAAAATTGCGCAGACAGGAAAAATTCTTGATTAAGGAATCTTTTGATCTTGTTCCTTTTCAGCTCAAAGATTGAAAACGTTTGCAAATACAACATATAAGATCCATTTTACATTTTACAATAAGATCCTTACAATAAAAACTGAGAAATCCTCTTTTTTAAAGTTTCATTCCTAGTAACATAATTCAAACATAACTAACCTTATACATTTTAAAGCTAATACTAAGAATATCACCCAATAAAATTCATTCAATGTGCACATAAACCATCCACCAACTTTATTTTCGCATGGCTCTATCAGCAATAATAACAAAAAATAGTAAGACTCCTATCCAAACACAGGTAGAGACAAGGCCAATCCATACTGTAGAGTGAGAGACACCTTTCCCACGAATGACTATAGATCGCATAGATTCCGTTGGCAGATATGAGGGGACAATGTAGGCAAAATATTGCCACAATTTATCCATCAGATTAACAGGAAGAAACGCACATCCAAAAAGTATAAAAAATAGGGCTAGGAATATTCCCATGAGTAAAACTTGGGTCGCATTCTGAAAGAGTTGTCCTAAAAGAAGTCCTTCACGGAAGAAAAACTTTTTACTAGCACTTTGAAACTTGAAATTAGTAATAACATAATAAAACTATTGGGTCCAAAATAAAATCATACCCAAAGCAACTCCAAACATTTCCACCAAAAAACCAAAAAGCGTTAAAAGCCATGGCGAGCCCAAAATGACGAAATGAAAAACAAAGTGAAGAACCACATTCCACACTACAAGTTGGATGACCGCGACAAACGTCTGTGCTATCAAATTGCTGCAAATTATGTTAGTTCTGGATAGCCCTGCGCATTTTGCACGCGTTAAAATGCCTTCACTTCGTTCTGAAATAAAATCTTTTGTTTGTTTAAGCTATAAAACTAAAGAATGTATATTGCCTATTTTGGTGTTCAATTCTCACCAGTGACATGAGAAACACCTGTTACAACGCCTGCAGTCAAAATCAATGAGCTGAAAAAAGGAAGTCAGTATTAATTTAAAGTGTTTAGCTAATAATACATGTATAATAAAATGATTTTTATGCATGATGTATTTAATTTACACAGCCATAACCCCCGGAATGACAAATGTTTCAAAATCATCCTCAGAAGTACCAAAAACGGCGGGTCGAAACTACAAAATTAAAATTGTAATGTCTTATTAAGCATAATAAGAAAATTATACGCAACATTAGAATTGTAATTCATTGGACGGATTCTTACGTGCAATGGAATATCCCCTATTACAAGGTTACATGATTTGGAAATATTCTTAACGAATGCCATATAACTCATTAATAAGTGCTTTATGATCAAAAATACTTGAACGTACGCTGAAAATCATAAAAGGATATCAGAAAAAACGTTCTCGGAGTTCGCACAGATTTTTCTACGTTTTGGCTTTCAAAATTTCCAAAGAAAGAGTGTTACAAATCCAAAACAGAACATGAGGCTTTAAGAGAGAATTGTGTGGCAAAAATACATTAGGAAGAACCACTCATCACCCTAAAATTCTGGAGTCTTCCATCGCCTTATTTTAACTTTTGTGGTCACTTTGTGAGAATAAGATGATAAGTCAGTTATGTTGAGGACTTGAATTGTCACGTCAGTGAGGTGACAATTCAAGTGTTCAAAAGGCATTAAATATGAATTTATAACATACAAATAAGCGTTTTCTCACGTTGTTCACACGTCAGTTACACTTTTCATATAAGAAGGAATGTGTTTAGATAACTAGACATGATAACTTTGTCATTGCTCTTGAAAAAGCTAACGGAAAGTTGGCGAAAGCTTGGGTTGTAAAATAAAATCATCCTATTTAGCCAAAAATGTTGATAAATAACTAGAAATATTACATACCGTAAAATCTGAAATTGACGTCCCAACTTCTACGTGCAATATCAAATTTTTCATCCGTAGACGCCGGGGCGTTTATTAAAGGGAGGCGCGTAATTGAGTCTATTTACTCCGCCAGCTTTTTGTCATTAAAAATTTGTTAATATTGCACAAATCTAAGATAAAAATTAGATTTCTATGTAATATTTCATGCTATCTGTGTTGAAAATACACATCTAAAGCAAAAGAGATCGAATATTGTATTTTATGGTTATTTAAATGCACTTATATAATCATTAGTACATGTGACATTTCTCAGACGTTTTTTGAGGGGGCGTCTATTGGGAGGGAAGGCGCGTATTAAAGGGGGACGTTTATTTACTCCGTCAACTTTTTAGTCCGTAGACGCCGGGGTGTCTATTAAAGAGGTGCGTAATTCCAAAGAGGCGTCTATTTCAGATTTTATGGTAGACTAGTGAGCGTGTTTGCTGCTAAAAGGAGTACTATATGGTAACATAGTATTTCCTAAGATGACAGTAAACGAAGTATGCAAGTTTCTCAAAGCATCTACAAATAATCAAATCAATGTAATCAAAATAGTAAAATTTGGGAACATAATTGTGTACCTGTTTAAAAAATACTGTATATCTAAAATCTGTGGAGTAATTCACAACGAAGTTAACAGTATAAGGGTGTTGGAAACATGCAATAAGTGACACACAATATTTCTTTGTATAATCCTAAAAACTTAATATGATAATTGAAATAAGCCTTTTCCTTTGAAACCTTTCCTTACCTGCGTCATTACAGTGAGTCATTTATTAGTTTATCAAAATCAATTACTGTATTCTTTCCATGTTTTGGAGACTCGGCATTTACTATATAAAGCGAGTATAAACGTAAAAGTATCATTTGCTGTAAGACTATAGCTCTGCTCAGACCTGCAGTGGTTTGCTTAGCCTAGAGCTACATGGATTTTGCTGCTATGGTGAGAGCCTGAGGATTGGCTTTCAGTTTCTTTGTATTTAATACATAGATTCCAGAGGAGTGGAATCTAAGTACATAGTAATATTTATCGTCCGATTCCTAAGGATTGGGATCGGACTAATCTACAAATGATGCAATGATGAATTCGAATTAGTTATAAAACTATAGTTAAGTCAATGCAATTTCCTTTAGAATAAAAAAAGTTATATAAATATTAGCCATCCGTCTTCCCTACTTACACATTTTTGTTCATGCTTCACATTACAGCTGCAATGCATTTTATGTAGTCTGAGTACTTGCATTATTTTCGAGTATGAAATAATTTTCTTCGTTTCATTTTTATGAAAGCTTCACTTTTCCATATAACAAAGAAAAATCATTGTTGTTAATTGCCTGAAAGTTAAGTTAAAAGTAGGTATTCTAGTGCGTTTCTTACAAAAGAAAGCACTCGTGTCACCAAATACGACACTTGTTCTCTTTCGTGACTATAAACAAAGTAAACTCTTTGGGATATGAAAAATAATTTACAGATTCTTTTCTGTTATATATAATTTTCAAGAATAAACTGACTTATCATCATATACTATTTTTGACCGATAATATCCAAATTAGTTTAGAAATAAGTGAAGCATACGGCGACATACATTTTAAGGTGACGAATAAGTTGATGCCAAATTTATTTCCATGGCAAGACGAAAGCATAATATAACGTTTGTCTAAGACAACGTTGAAGGATTTACCGGAATGGTCCAAATGAACGTGAATTCGTGACCCACTGATCGACTCATTATGTGAAAAAAATCTCGAAGTGGCTAACTCTACATTGCTCTGGGAAAAATTCTTCGGGATTTCGACGTATCCCCAAGAATTTCCTAAATTAACTTGTGCCAGGGCTTCCATTCTTGAGTCGAACGAGTCCTGTTAGAAATAATCTTTTCAGATATTACGCATCAAATTACACTACTGTAGTGGGAAAATGTTTATTAATTGTAACCAGTATTAGGAGGTCCCCATTTCCCAAGTGGTTTAGATATTTGCAAGTGAGAAAGGACAGATCACATGAATTTCCGAGGTGCTTTGGTAGTAGACATTCCATTGGCCAGTTACTCAGCTCATTATTCACAATTCCTAAATGCAAGCCTGTAGGTTTTGAGCCAACTGAAATGAGTGATAAGACTGCATGGATAGTGGGTAGTAACAATATAGTTCCAAAAAATCTGAAAAAAGGGCAGAGGTTTTTATACAGATTTTGGACTTTGGCATGTATTATAATACAGTATTTAATATTATCAATTAAAATTTATCATTACATGGGGTCTCTGAGGAAAGTGAGTAGCTTGACTTTAGTATATGCGGAAGTTATTTGAATGGATTTAACAAAATAATTAGTTCTCAAGCCAGTGGGATCACCCTTGAACCCATAGTAGTTGACACTTCGCTGAAATCCCGGGGATCTATTCTCCTTTACAAAGACACTATTGTCAATGAATCCAAGGTCGTTTTTTATTGAAGCGACGTCTAATTGTTGCCTTGTTTCATGTCTAGTTGTTAGGCTATATGATGCATGCTTTTTATTCCAGGAGGTTGAATATTTTGGTCCGGGATATTGGTTTGGTTGGATATAAGAATTAGATGGTGGATTTGCTTTTAAGCCTCTAGATTTTAGCTCGTCTTTTTTGCAAATCTTAATCATGGCATCCTCCAGAAAATTACAATTGTAAGTAGAAAGAATGTTGGTAGGGGTATCCTCCACAAGCATGTAACCATTTCTTATAACTCCAATCTAAGTACATATAATGACAGACTGGTGTGGTAATACTAATGAATAAACTGATAATTACTTAATTATGGTAGAATAGCAAAATCCCGTGTTAGAAAAAAAATATTTATTTCAGATTATGCAGAGTAAATTTCTTAAATGGTTGCACAACTTTACTTACCGTATCTGAGAGTCGAGCTTCTTCAATATAGTGTGTGGTTATTAACACGGTTATGCCAGACGATTTCACCAACTTGTAAAGATGTTCCCAAATGCTGCGCAGTCATGTCAATCAAATACATATTAGCTAATACTTATCAGCTTATGTATATTGAACTAAATGTTATAATGAATAAAAAAAGATATTATGTATGTCATTGAATACTTTTTTCGTATCAGAGGGTCAACACCAACTGTCTATAGAAACGAAATGAAATTGGTCCTCGTGAATTTTAAATAAAAATATGGTATTGTAAGGAGAATGTACTTTTTGCAATGATTTTTTAACTATAGTATACCGGCTCATCCAGAATTAGTATATCAGGGCTATTTAGCATGGCCAGAGCGAGTGATGCCCTACGTTTTTCACCTCCGCTAAATAGGAACAGTTCTTTATCAACGTTAAGCTCTCTTTTCTTAGTTGTATCGTGCTTTTAAAGCTATGTTTTTACCTTAAATTTCTAATGAGTGTAGAATTAATTGGAAGTTCAAGCAACCGGCAAAGAAAATTCCACATATTCAAAATTTCAGTGTTAGTCATGCAGTAAATTTTTCCAAAGAACTGGACTAATTCCAGAATTGTTAGTTCCTTGTGCATAGCAATGTCCTGCAAAGCACAAATAACATCTTATTAATAATTCAAGCGATAATTAATAATTGGCCTCTCAATACTGTAACATTCATAACATTCTTTTGCACCTGTGGCATATAGCCAAGTTTTATTTCGTCAATTGAACTCCTTCTATAGCCAGGGTTTTTCCCAAAGACAAGGACCTCTCCGGATTCCCACTTCTCAAGTCCAACGATGCAGGAAAGTACAGTGGATTTCCCACTACCACTGGGGCCTAACAAACCATATCTTAAACAGACAATAGCTTTACATTAGTCTACATATGTACATTTTATAAAATAAAGTATTTTGTTTCCTTCAGGAGTTAAGCAAATCTCACATTTCCCCTTTTTTCAAAATCATACACAAATTTTGCAAGATTCTCGAGGATTTGTAACTTTTGCAGACATTTTTAACATAAATTGCACTTTCCTGTTCCTCCAGACATTCTTTTGAGGGTAAGACACTGGTTTTAGCGATATGACACATTTCACTGGAGTAATTTTTATCCTCATTAACAACTTTTTGCAGGTTAGAAGTCCCATTAGATGCCATTTTTCAAAACTAGTCTACACAACCTAGAAATCAAACGCTTTTGTGAAGACTTCAACAACTGTGGTGTTCTGATTCTGAACTAGTGTAATTGCTTGCTTCTTCTAGGTCAGTTGTTTAGGAGTGCATGAACATAAAATGTCTAAATAATCACAAGAAACTTGTTCTCATGCAACAGTGTTTGTTCTCAGTTCAGTTTTGTTCTCAACCTGTTCTCATAGCTTGAGATTATCACTTTATCAATGATATCGTACATAAACAAGTTACGAGTTTTGATGTAAAAAATACAGAATGAACGTTGCAAAAACACGCTTTTACTATTACTATCTTGGACCAGTCCAGTTCTCGTGTATGTATAACTTGTTTAGTCACTTGTAGGCTTTATTTGTGCAAAGTTTCAAGTTTTCAGCTTTTTCCGTTTTGGAGTTAGCAATAATTAAGTAACGACTTGTAAATTTTTGCCGTCCAAATAGAATAGAATCACCGTAGCATGTTCAAGGTTTTGAAGTGCCAATTATTAAAGCAATTATTAAGAGCAATTAAAATAGTATAAAATCACAAGATGACATGGAGGATTGAACTATTATTCGAAGCTTTACACCAACTTTTGACCTGAACCTATTGTAATCCCCATTTACTGCAGCGTTAAATTTCCCAAAAATTTTGCATGCCGATTTTCGGGTCTAGGCTCTTACAACGGTATACAACTTCCGCGCTTATGTTCCGAACCGCGCAAGACCCGAACCGCGCAGGTCCTGAACCGCGCAGGTCCTGAACCGCGCAAGTCATTAATCGCGCAAGCCTGAATCGCATAGGTCCTGAACCGCGCATGACCCGAACCTCGCAAGTCAATACACACTGATTCTTAATAGTGCCATTTCTTTTCATGGCACTTTTATGAATTATGTATGGCTTGTAATGCTTGTATTGAGAGAAGAGTATTACTAATTAGTAATAACCATACTGCATTATACTGCAGCAAACTACTAAAACTGCATAAAATATTACACACCGTTTTCCCATATATGATTCACTCCAGCTAAACACAAACCCAATACAAATACGAAGTCCTCAGAATTTAACTGGAAAGGTGCATGTCACGGTGGCATGTTGCATATATTATGGCTGCATTAAATAATATGAATCAAAGTAAAGGTTGTTTTCCTCGTTCAGTTCTTCCGCATATACTTCCACAATTTAAAAAATGAAGATGAGCATTCTAAATGTTGTTACAACAGTAATTTCTTGCTTAACTAAAATTAATCCCCAATGTCAAGTTAAGCCCCAATGTAAAAGAAAGCCCATCACTCATTTATCACGAAACGTGTGTGCTTTTCGTTAATTTCGTGGTTATCCAAAATTAGTTTGCCACAATCGTTGCTACTAAATTGTTTGATTATATTTTTGACGGGTTTTCGATTTTTCGAAAATTTTTAGTTTTACTTTTGACAATGTACCAAAGATATTCAGAAAATCATAAAAATATACATTTGTGCAAATTATTTTAATTTTGTTTGAGGTTTTGTTGTTTTTAAATTTTGATATATTTTAAGTTTCTACAAAGTATAATAAAAACTTTATAGAAAAATATTGTTGGCATTGTTGAAATTTTAAGTATCAGAACAATGGTATAGCCAATATTAAAATTACCTATTATGAACTTGAAACCAAGATTGATCAATTATATATAGTATAACTCTGATGTAAAAACATTTACATATTTAGTTACGCATAAAGAGAAATTTTGTTCAATTTAATTGACTTGAGCGGTTCGGGTCATGCGCGGTTCAGGACCTGTGCGATTCAGGCTTGCGCGGTTGGGGTCTTGCGCGGTTCAGGACCTGCGCGGTTCGGGCCTTGCGCGGTTCGGAACCCAAGCGCGGAAGTGGTATACCGCGGTAAGCGCCGGTAACGCGATTTTCTGAACCTGAACTGGAAATCCCGCAGTTACAGAACCCCAAACTTGGCTATTGGAGTGAGTGATACTATAGCATATTTTATTTCTTATATTCCACTTGATTGTAATAATTGGCACTTCAAAAACTTGAACATTCTATGGTGATTCTATTCTATTTGGACGGCAAAAATTTACAAGTCGTTACTTAATTATTGCTATCTCCAAAACGGAAAAAGCAGAAAACTTGAAACTTTGCACAAATAAAGCCTATAAGTCACTCTATATTTCAGCGAAAAGGATTTTTTGAAAAAGTCTCATCAGAAGTTGAAATCGACTTATTTTCATCAGAACCATGAGTGATTCTATTTCACTTGGACACACCCAATATTACTTTACCTTATCAATTTTCCGGTGAGTATACAACAGAGAAATAAGTTATTACTCCACTGCAAATGATTGATAAAAAAGTCGGATAGTTTTTGTTGTTTCATGATAAATGACTTGAAACAAATTGAGAATAAAATATATTATTGTAAAGTTAATTATTGACGTTATCTATGTACTATCTCCCATGAAAACCAAGCTTAACCTTCAGTCCTTTTTATGATCTTTAAAATGAATTGGAGAGCAAAGACAAAGTTTTTGGCAAATGGCTAATTTTGTTTTTAAAATTTAGTTATACTCAAAATACAGGTATTTAAAACATACAATAAATCTAAAACAATGTGCTCTAGAAAGTAGTCATTCGGTTCTAAGATTGGAAATAAAAAAATGAGAAACAGATATTAATGCTAGCATTACAAAAGCTACGCCAAAGACGATTTTTTGCTATAATTTTCATATACTTTAATGAAAAATTAAACTGAACTGGTTTCATTAATATACTAAGATAAACAATTTTATACTTTTCGTTCACATTCCTGATAGTTAATTAAGAATCATAATGAGAACATATACTCCATATATTTTGAATTTTACATATAATTAATATACTTATTTTACTTAAATATTTGTTTGATAAAGTTTTATGTCAAATGCAAGTAAGTAAAACAGGTGTGAAATGTATACTGAATCTTTTGTAACTATAAGTCAACTAGCAACTGCATTTCTGTTACATGATATGAAATCTTGTTACACATGTTAAATAAAATCATACGTTAGGAAAATCATAATACCGTATAAATATTCGTCATGTAGCATATTGATAATCTCCTGCGGGTTGTTGCAAGTCACTGGAATGTAATCTATAGTGTAACGCAAGCCTAAAACTTATATGTTTAAGGGCTCAACTATAAGAAACAAGGAGCCTCACTATCACAATATGGATTATGTGGGATAAGAAGGAAACTTGTTTTTCACCTATACTGTCAATCTGCAGCACTTAAAGCTCTATCATTTATAAAACCTATATACGTTTGCTTAGCAGCAGATCTGCAAAAACAGATGATTATATTTGTTTTTCTATGTAACCAAATAGGTTCACGTACGTTTAAAGTATTCTCGCACCCAAGAGTTAATTTTAAACCCCTTAGGGTACTAATTAGAAGACACTTGGTAACCGATACAAATTTTCTCCAATAATTATAATAGCATTAGGATAAGGAATAAAATGTAAATGGAATTTAGTAAAATGTTTGTTTTCAGCAGTTTCAACTTGAGAGTGCAGAATGGACAACTTTAATCTCCCCCTTTCTTCACCTTTTACATGTGTCCGGATCCAAAGCCAAAGTCACCAGATTTTGCATAAAGTAGATAAGAAAAAATGTGTCGCTTTTCTTCGCTAGCTTGTATCAAACTTCTTGAGATGATTTAAATGTCTTATTATTTTTACGTGACAAAAAGTAGCCCCCTTACTTTTAGTCTCATCTATTTCTTTTAATTTGGTTTTTCCTTTTATTATAATTTCAGCTATCGTAGGAAGCCTAGGAGGATTCAATCAAACTATCTTAAAAATTATACTCACATATTCTTCAATTTCTCATTCCAGATGAATGATTACAGCTTGTTTTATTAACTTAAACTTTTGAACTCTTTACTTTTTAATTTACTCTATTCTTTCTGTAGCTATCAT
>JAQIXX010003834.1:0-18140 GCA_034700605.1 Willowsia nigromaculata
TGATAAAAAATGATTTGGATGGTAGGCTAGCATGTGTAGATTAGAACCTTGATTATTTCACGCCTTATTTTTGATGGTCTTCCTGATGTTTCTTGTGTCAAGAGTGCCACTTCCGGTAGTGCACAAGACTAAATGACATTACATTTGTCGCAGATGCTATTATAACTGACGACAAAGCAACGCGTAACATACATGCACAGTCCTAAGTGTATAAATAATGATTGGTCAGAGTCAGCACGTATTGAATTACAAAATGTTGACTGTCCATCTCTTATTATATATTTTTTTATCACACTCCAGGGTACATGAGTTGGGGTTTGCCAGAAGTGTCATAGTTTTAAGTGTTAGAATACTATGGGACAGCGCTTGCATATTTAATCGATTGAATGGATAATTTTTTGGCATATTTACGACAAACAGACCCTTGCAGTGTCTTCACGTATCGAAAGAATGATAGCTAATTAAGGTTACTGGCTGAATTATAAAGAAATAAAAGCGTTGAATCTACAAATTCGCAACAATTTATGCATCAGATAAAATGTAATATGTGTAATCGACATTATGCTTCTATATAAAAAGGCAACAAACAAAAGAAAGTAGTAATGAAGTTTGTAAATATTGGTTTGATGGAAATATTTGCGATCCAAGTTTACACTAACGATAAATGGGAATTTCCCTTTGAGCATCTATTTAGCATTTAATTCAGATCAATTACAAAGAGAGTGGTAGGGAAAGTAATGCACAGTTACCAGCACACAGAACAACTTGACATATATTATTAAAGAACGGAAAATAATTTTTAGATAGCACAAAAAGCAGCCGGAAATGGAACAGAATGAAAACTCTAGGTTCACCTGTCCAATATTTTATTTTTTACTAGCCTATGCTAAACTTGCATTCTATTTGTGCATGTTACCATTTAAAGCAATAATAGATGAGGACGGAAAGGTAGAGTTCAAACAGTATCGACTACATCGGGTATGTTATTGCTAATAAAAATTAAAGCAAAAGTTAGCCCATTGTTTTTTTAATTTTTTACCATACTTGATAATTACAGGTACTATGTCTTGCATTACATCTTTCCTCTTTGTACTTTGGAGTAACAGTTTTATGGAATCTTACAATCGAGAGCTCTGAATATCCAAATTATCACAATTGCACAGCGTCCGTTGTCACAATTACAACGTCTGCAAAAATGTATCAGCTTGCCCTGTTTGCACTACTAAATAGTGCTGTTGTGGCGTTTATTGTTAATTGTTGGTTTGTCAAACCAAATCCGTACAAAATCCTTTTAACTCATACATTTGGCCATATTGACAACCAGTCTTCATACAAATACTACAGAGTCGGGGTACTTTTTCTACATTAAATTCATACACACGCGCATTGTTAATACAACTCATAATACTTTTTTTAACTGTTAATAGATGCTGGCAGTTTTGTTCATGGCATTTATCCAAATTGCTTTAACAGCGAACATCGAAATTGCGAATCTTTTAGCCACACTGAACTTTCACCAACGCACAACCATTTCCTTATTGGCGTATTTAGTAACTGTTTTTCAAGCCGTGTATTTCCAGCTTTTATTTCAAATAACTGTTATACTACCATTTGATTTGAGCACATTTTGTATGTTCCTAATTGGACGTAGTTTTAAAGAATTAGCATCGATCGAGTATGCGATTTTGGCATTGCCAAATACAAAATGGGTACAAGAAGCCGAAAAAATTACAGGAAGTGCATTTCATATTATTGCCATGGAATTCTTTTCTGTCTAGATGTCTTTTTTGTTTTAAAAAATTGTAGCACCAGCAAAGCTTGGAACGGTTAACGGATTACTATTTGGCGGCTCAGTCTCTTACTAAAGTTTTGAACAAGTCATTTGGAACAAATATGATTATCATCTTTCTTTCATCACTGCCCACATTGGGATTTGGTCTTTCGTGTTTGCTATCAAATGCACCAGTTCCCATGGCTGAACACATCAGAACAATATACATACTCTGTGCATTTTACTTCTTCCTTATGCTGGCTGCAAAAGGGCAACACAATGTCAGTTTTCTTTTTGACATATTAATTGGCCATTATCCAGGTATTATCTGAACTAACGTCCTGGTATATTTACAGGTGCAAAATTTTACTCAATCAGCTTTTGAACAAATGTGGAAAAATGGAGCTTTAAAAAACAGTGAAAATGATTCCAACACCAGAAGTTTGCTCTTAACAGTGATGCAGTATGTAAATTCATCGTGTGTGGGCGTAGGTGGAACTCCGTTTTATATCTGCACTTACAGATTTGTTGGAACGGTAAGATGGGATATGACATTAACTGATGTCTTTAAAATGGAATTTAAAAGACATAATATGATTTTTAGATGACCAGTGCACTTATGACGTACACAATAATTATGATACAATTCCGAGAATAACTGGATATTCAAGACAACTGGATTTAAACAATTTTATAAATTATTAATATATTTTGCACAATTATTCAATCTGCACAAAATAACATTCCGTTTCTTCTTCATCTCCGTTTTAAAAACTGTCAATAACATCAAATGAAGCATAATATATAATATATAAAATAATAGTGAAATAAAGAATAAAAACACAAAACATGATTGCTTTTGCTAACTTTAAAAAATCAAGACCAGGAGAATACAGAGAAGGGGAAGACAAAACCAAAAAATGCATCTTGTTAAAACAACAGTCAACTTTTCACATTTTATCGATGATGATTACAAATTAAAGAAATAGTAGTAATAACTTATTAAAACCTCGAGAAATAAAACTCCCTGAGCCCTTTTTAGAGGAACAAGGGAATTAAAAAAGAAAGATAAATTAGATAGTCAAACTTTATGCCAAGCAGTAGTTCAAATTTTCACTTAAATAATTAATCTTGCGCACACAACAGCAACCATAACAGATAAGTTAAAACAATGAAAACATTCGAAGAATAATAGACAACACGGAAGATTTAAAGTAATATACCATTTTGGAAAGAAAGTCTCCCAAGTCTGAAAATCCCCGTATTATCAAAATCCTAAATATAAGTTAAATAATATTAGAGCAATACTATTACATTTATAATCATCGTGGTGAAACACAACAGGTACATTCATATTAAAATCATATTTATATGTATAATTAATGATACGCAACAATGTTTTATTAACGTACATCATTTTATGGACTTTTTATGGCAAAAATATTTGACGATGATGATGAATAGCTACTTGTTATAATATTTTTACACTCTAGTCGTATAAGCATAAATGTTTACCTAACAAAAAAGCTAAACAAATAATTATCAAAGTAGTAATTAAATTAATTAAACTGCATTGCGACAAAGATGGGCACTTGAAAAAATGCTGAAGGTTCCGTTCTTAAGATTAAAATTGCTTGTGTTCCCGGCTTTCCTTTAAAAGTCCTTTAAAAGACGGGGTTATATTAACTTTAGTTAACTATTAAAAAGCCTAGCCTACAGACATCGGTAATTTCATCACAGATTTTTAAAAATACTCGTAAAGTGTGAACGCGCATATTGGAGTATAGTAGTTTGCAATTTTTATGGAATAATTTAAAATTACAATTAATATACTACCTGTTTTCTGTTTTAAGTTAACAAAAGGCTGCATCTATGTAGTTATGTATACTTCCTACCATTTTAAAACATACAGTTTTGTTGCTCTGCTGCTATTGTAATTTCTTTCTTTATCAACGACGAAACGATAAAAAGAAACTCCAACAGCAACTTCAACAAAGGATCGAAGCATTTCTTACTATTTTTTGCGGAAGAACTTCCCAGTCTTTGATTTTGTTTTCAGTTAAAAACAAATAACTTATGTAAATTAAGTAATTATTATATATGCAAACATCCGGGTTATATGAGGGAATGATTGCATTTACACGGGGATTTCGGAAACTACCAACCAGAGTCCTTGGGAATGGCTTTGCTACTTCCCACGCTTTCGTTGGATGCTTTCCTAAAAACATATAGAACAATAGCTTGTAAGTATACGCATAGGTTACGATGATGCAGGTATGATAAGTTAAGGAAATTTACCTTGTCACTTGGTTTTCATGACCGTCGGGACCCGGCCTTTTCTGTGTGGACAGGTCAAAACTGGTGGAGCTAAAGCCACTAGATCCTGACCTACTCTTTTCAGAATTGCTAGAGTCCCTTCTGCTCGGGGGAGAGGAAAAGGATGACTCTTCTTCACTACTGCTTTTCCGTTCTATGGATGCTCTGGGCAATTGATAGAGCCCCATGTGTTTTGTTTTGTATTGGATTCTTGCAAGGGGCAAATGGCTGGCGTCATCATCTTCTTCTTCGTCTATACTCCCAGAAGGTTGCGTTGAAATTGGCTGTTTATGTGTCAAAAGGATTCCTCCAGAACCGGTAGGATCCCTTCTTGAGTCTGACCTACTTAACAGGCCCAGGCCAAAACTGGAAATCGAGGAACCTGACTGTTGCGAGTTGGTACGCTCAATTGGCTTGAATTGGCTCTGTAAATTGGTATATAGCAACAATTGGGGCAATAAGAGAAACAATTAAACATTCGTTTGGGAGAAAAATTATTGATTATAAAATTTTGAAAAGTAAAAGCAAAAGTTTTCATTGTAGCTTAGTCAGTTTATTTACATTTTGTATGAAAAAATAAATGCAAAAATATATTAAAGTTTCTCCTCCCGACAAGTTAGCAATAATAAGTTAGTTGTGTGCAGGAGGTTCATGCTATAAACAAAAGCAAAATGAAAAAGCATTCAATTAGCACTTTTTAGCGATTTTCAGCACACACGCACAATATTTACACAAGTTATAAGTTCCAGTGAACTTTTACTTTTAGGTAAATTAAAACTTTAGGAATTTGTACAGGTAACAAGGGGAAAACTGCATAGAGCAATATGGCTTGGAGGAGAAGGATTAAGGGCGTGACAGATGATAGGAAAGCGTGTAGTAGTAGATGAGCATGCATGTCATTAAGTGATTAATAAAATTTGTATTGTTCACTATGTACAATTTCTTCATATGTATGATGCATTGCCTGAAAGTTAGGTAACTCGTCCTTCTGATCTCTCCCTATTCCTGAAGAGCTGCTACTTGAAGCAGAATCGCTGGAGTCACTACGCTTGAGTCTTAAGGGGTCAACCTGCAAGGTATATAAAACAATGTAGGAAGTAAGAAGAAAATAGTAAATAGAACTAATTTAATTTAGCTAATTGAAGTGACAAATATTCCCAAGTTTAGATAGTATATTTACAACACAGTTTGCATGAGTGTATGTACACAGTTTTCACAAAAAGCAAGAAGAAAATGTAAGGGAAAGGGAAGTGTTGTCGACTCCACTACTTCATAATAAATTATATTTATGGGCACATTAAATATTTGACTCATGCAATTCATATAAAGCCTAAATATGCTCTGTTTTCATCAATATGGCAAAAAATATCCTATCATGAATCCTACTCCACTTTTCGCAATAGTTTTAGTAATAAATTATGTTGATGATGGTATATAAAAAAAAGTGTTAGGATAGTTCTCATGTTTTATGTACAGTGAACGTTTGCTCCAGGCGACTCTGTCTACGGAAGCTGACTGATTTTGGGGATTTTGTAGGCAGTGGGGCAGCTAATCTGGCAAGTGCAGGATTTCTTGCAAAGGCATTTTGTAGTGCAGGACGGACGGGGGTGCCATCGGGCTTATACATCATGTGTGGATACCTCCAAGGGGACTTTGGACAATCCATTTCGAAACCTCGGTTGGAAATGCCATCGGACGGCCTTCGATCCTCTTCAACTGTCGTTCTCTTTGAGAGAGTTCTGCATTTAAAAATTGGGATAAAACATACAGTAATACCAGATATGCAAATCGATTTACGTAGTCTGGTTTAGTTTGGAAAAATTATAAAAATTAAAAGACTTTCGACAGCAAAGCCAACCTCAATAATTTTCTACCGAAGCCTATAGACTCAGGCTCTTCAAGGGATCGTTTTGTGCTTCCTTTCTTCCTCCTTGTGTAATGACTCTCCTCAATAATTACGTGTCTGTCAAATGGAGTACCATAGTCTACCTCAAGAATTGTGGAGAACTTGTGCGGATACAATAAGTCGACGGTGGCGATGATTGCTCCAACCATAAAACAAAGGGAACCTTGAATCAAAACAAAGAAAAAAATTAACTTGACATGTCTACACACGTTCACTTAATATGCATTACAATTTTTATTCATTTTAAACCTTTCAATCTATTTTTTGCATAGAAATGGTAAAATGGATTTTGACTGTTCAATCAGTTTTTTTTCCTTGTCTCATTATTACTTTTAATTGTATTATACTATTTCTTATCAAATGATTTAACAATTCCACTAAAAGATATTCATAATGTGAACATTCCTTTTGGCTAATATTTTTAATCAAATACAAATAAACTAGATAATAAATATCGCGGCTGTTTCAAAGGGAAAATGAAGTCTTGTCGTGAGTTGTTCGTTGGTCATGTGCAAATTTTTTTGTTTAAAAAAGTTCCTATATGACTCAACTCTGCTGGCGTTAGTGTGTCTTTTGCGATGGACAATTGACTAATGAGGATTTTCAGGGAGGACCAAGGTCACGAATCACGAATAAGAAATTCTAATAGGGATCAAACCGTAAATCAGCAAGAAATACCAATAAAATTCATTCACTCCAAAAATCAGACAGTTGGATGAATCCTTAATCTTATTGATTTGCTTGCTGACTGCAGAGAAGAACATTAGGTAGTTGTAGGAGACCATATTTTAGATCGCATCTAGCCTTACATAGAGCAACACGAGCGTGTGCAAAGGAATACCTACGTATCCAAATTGTGCGTCCCATTTTTTTGCAACTTTTCATACATAATCCTCACAAAAACTACCAAAACAGGATGTAAAATATCGCATATTTATCGAATTGCGTGTCCTATTGACAACATCGCTATGCTATTGTGCTGAATTTTACTTTATTTTACACGAAGATACTGAACAAAGGCAATAATATATTATTTGCATAATTTTACTTTATTTTACACGAAGATACTGAACAAAGGCAATAATATATTATTTGCATAATTTTCCTATTCATCCAGTGACGATTATTACTGAGGCACGGCAGGGAGTAACAATTTAGAGCATCTTCATCTCAAATTTTTCAACTACTTTATTTGCACAATCGAGCTGACTGAAATACCAATCAAAATTACAAAATTTTCTACACACTTTCATATCAAAACTCTGCTCCATGTTTAACATCAGACAATTGTATCCTTTTATTTTTGGGTCAATCTGTTTCTTTTCAATCTTGATAAATCAGTAAGAAAAAATGTTAACAAAAGAAAGAGTAAAATCGGTCTGCGCATATATTCCTCATCTCTTGCTTTGTTGCTCAGTTGAAAACGCCCTGTGACATTAAAATTTTATCTTTTTGGAGTACTTTTTACTCTTCGATATGAATAATACGCTTTGCGTGAGGTAACGCATTAAAACTCCAAAATATATC
Source organism: Willowsia nigromaculata (assembly GCA_034700605.1). Classification (NCBI taxonomy): domain Eukaryota; kingdom Metazoa; phylum Arthropoda; class Collembola; order Entomobryomorpha; family Entomobryidae; genus Willowsia; species Willowsia nigromaculata. Next base: position 7,521 of record JAQIXX010003834.1, read on the forward strand.
TTGCATTAGCATAACATCTGAAGAATCGTAATAAGTAGCTACTAATGCACAGCTCATCATAATAATTCTGATAAAAATTTGTTAGATCACACGTGTGACAGTCGATATGACGAGACATTAGACAATACATAATAATAAAACTGCAAGTCCACATGATTGCAAAAAATGAGACAGTACAATGCACATTTTGTGTCTCCAACATAATTTGAAGGAGCGCAATAATATATTATGTGTTCTGTTATAAAATATTTTATTCCATTCCTGACTTGCAATCAAGCCTACATAATATTATGTAGTTTTCTTGAATTTTTTTCCTAAGTCAGTCTAATTCTGATTACGGCTGACAATGAGAATTTCATACAGTGGCACTGGTAATAAAATAAGCTACCACGATTGTGATAAGCATTTTGCTTTTGCCTTAGAAAATATCACACGATAAACGTGTTGTATATAGCAAGCGCACGGTACTGCGTTGGGATGTCCTTGCAAAGTTGCAAATATTCAGATCTAGTTTACTCTCCATGTTTTTATTCACGTTTTTTCTTGACTGTTTATGTGTCTGCTTGATTGTATGGTATAAGGAATGCATGCATCTTCATATAAAGACTAAAGACTATACTTTAGCGCATCGTAATAATAATGGCAACTTTCTGTTAGATTCACAGCAGCAGTAGTAACTTGGTCAGCATTGTCAGTATCTATCATCAGGATAAAATTGGATAAAGGAGAGTCACTCTCATTTCCGGGTACCTGGTGCTCTCTTTTTCTTGAGTTAGCCTGTAACGCAGAAAATGCAGGAGAAGCCAATGCTGCGCGAACGCTTATTCGTGCCAATTTCAATGTTACGTTTACGTTGTTAGCCACCAATATAATGTGCGCATTGAAAATTAATGGTATGTTTTTATTTTAAGGAAAAAACTCCTACGCACCCATGAATATAAATCTCGTATTGACAAGATACAAAATGTATCCACATTTCAAGAATCCATCTACAATGCTTCACATATTTTTTGAAATTCATGATTGATTCAACAATTTCACGTCGTGAGGCACACGGATCTATTGCACGCTAAAACCCGTGAAAAAAGGATAAACCTATAAACGGATTGGAAATCTATGAAGAGCTAATTGTAAGTAACAAGTTTTAAATTCTTCGAATACTTACCGGCCACCATTACCAGCCAGAAACACCATCCAAACTTGAACATGAGGAATTTGTCCTCAAACCTGATGACAAGAGGTTTGCTTGGAATCAGAAGATAATACAGAAGATCTGTAGTGAGCATCAAGCCACCGGTGATAATCATTTGATAGGCTCCATAACGAGGAACGACCACGATGAGAAGATTCATCAGTAGCCAGGAAGCAAACGAAGCCCTGCAATATAAAAAAACAAAAAAATTAAAATCATTAATTTAAAATTCTGCATGTTATCCAGATTTTTTTTAAACAGCACGTATCCTCCATCTAATAAAAACTATTTCAGTAAATCTAATATGCCCACATTGAGTTCCTAACTAGTTGTTGCAAATCTGCCTGTAACGCTTTAAAATTATGAACCGAGTTCAAATCTCATACAGCACGGGTGCAATATTTTATCCCATGTCATAGACATCTACAAAACAATCAGTGCCAATTCTCGTAGGTATACAACTTTTTATGCCTTCTCCATTGATTTTTTAAAGACATCGGATGAACTAGAGATTAACGCAAAAAGCGAAGACATTAACGCTCGTGCTAAACATAATTAGCGTAACATCGCTACATGCTTCTCATATTCTGCATGCAATCGTCTGCTAACTTTTTTGTCCCATTGTTACTTAACGCACATAAATGGTATTGAACACACAAAAAAACAGCTTTTTAAGCGTTAAGTGCATCAAAACGGTGTAAAAAAAGTTCATCTTAAGATTGAATCAGTTTAAAGTCTCGAGTTTAACGCATGCCGACCATGGTTGTCGTATCTGTAAATATAATCGTTTTATAGGTATTTACGTAATAAGTCAAACTTAAAGAATTGAAATAAAGCTATTTAATTTAATAATAAATTAAATATCAAGTCTGTGAATTTCGTTTTTTTTATTTAGTCCCTTGTAATAATTATGCCATGACGGTGCAACCAGTGCAACGTCATCATCATCATCGTAAATTGTATTCAATTTTATGCAAAAACCAAATAGCTCTAAAACACGCCTTCCATTACTTTTTATATACGCAAACATTTCTCCTTCTTTGACGTTTGACGTGTCAGTTACGGTTGTGCTTGGGGATGTGGTTTCGTTGCAAAGATGACATGGAAGGATTTTTAACTAACAAAGAAATTTTCGCGTAATTCAATAAACAAATTGAAAGGACTTTTTCATATCTATCTACATTTGAAGTATCTTTTGTGTTAAGTGTTCACTGTTTAGCCTACAAAACACTTTTACTGAACAATTAAATAGTTTTGTTGGGTAACTCTGTGTCTATACAGCAGAACGACATTCACAGGTTAACTGTCAATTTCGTAACGGAAAACAAGCGATTTTATTTCAGAGAATGTGCGAAAAGAATGTCATTCCAAGTTGAAATCGACAGACACATGAGGACTTATTCAGATTATCTTCTAAAGAGAAGGAAAATTAACAAAGGGAAATCAACAATAAAAAAGGTTGAATAAGTGAATGAATGAGTGGAAAGATACTAACCAAAATTGGATTGAATGAGATATTAGTATTAAGGTCACAGGTCCCCAGGTATGTTTGAGAATATTCTTCTATGTAGCGGTTGCTGACAACATGACTGCTATCATTATCATGCCATTACAATAAAAGGATTATTCCTAATTCCATTATCATATTTGTTTGCTTATTCATCGCATTCATTTCTCAAAAATGCATTTAAAAGGGTTTAGATGTGGTTTACATTTTCAAGAACATCTCTGTTTTGAATAATGTTGATCAGATTGCGATAACTAATGTCTTGTTCCTTAGTGACCTTGAAAGACATGATTTTGTTGGTGTTATTATGAAAATGTTATAGTGATGATATTTTTGCGTTTGATGGTTTAATAAGGGCAAATAAAAGAAAACGAAACTGTTGTACTGCTAGAGCTAGGTAGATCATATACTTTGACAGTTTTGTTGAATGGTAATTGTATAACTAAAGTTTTTACTTGCATGAGATCTTTGTTTGCGTCAAGTCGAGTTTTTGACATGCTTAATATTTTGGGATGGAATGTAATCTACAAATTTTGAAACGATGGATATGACGTATATTTTTTATTGATTAATACTGCAAATGATTTTTCTCATCCTTTTTGTGACGATGCGTGGGCATCACCATTTTCTTTGCTATCATTGCAGTTGTTTGCGTTTCATTACACAATCATAGTACAAAAAATGTAGAATATTACAAGCCATCGGTAATTATGGACTTGGACATTTGCACGATGAACATAATATTGTCATAGAGAAATTTCCGGAAATATAATTAGGCATGTGTTTCATAAATGTTGAATAATACAGTATTTTTAAACACAATCTAAAAATTGTCTTATTAAAACATTCATCAAATTTAAAATGGCACTGAGGATTCATCAGCCATCATACATTTATCCGATGTGTTCAAATCAGAAATTTTGATTATCGATCAATGATACTGTGATAAGAAGTGTGGTGCGGGATTGCAGAATAAGAATTTGGACGTTATATGACACTGCTTTTAAGCTAAAACTACATATTCTTATTCACTTAAAAGGTTCCCCAAGATGTAAATGTGGTACAATAAATAAATATCCAGCCTACTTTGAATTTTTGAATTTCCACAGAGTTCAAAATTCAAATTCAATTGTATACTATACAGCCATTTTATTGTGCTGTGCTGCACAAAAATCTGTGTTACTTTTTAAATCAAGCTGTAAATAGTGTAACTAAACTGAAATTAAACTTGTATATGCTTACCATAGAAGAATGGAGCCATAGTAGCCAGCAAGCCTGTACTGGCGACCCCAAGAGAACCCCTCATCGTCCACATCAAAGTATTCGACAACAGTAAGAATAGGATATGGCAGACCCTTGACTAGAGCTTCTCTGAACTCATCATGAATGTCATTGGATGACTCCCAATGAAACCTCTCGTTGAAGTCAATGTCCTCCCGCAAATAGTCATTTACCAATGACTCGTTTTGCGAAGGAAGACCTGCAAAATAATAAGATTATTACTTTTTTAAGTGTACAAATAGTTAGGCAAATAAAAAATTCAAACGCGTCTTACACTTTCTGACAAAATTCTTCTAGTTTTCTTACCTTGTAATGTTACATTGAAATGCGTAAGACCGACATGAACACCAATATCTGCAGCTAATTTCTCCCTGGAGAACGCTCGGTAGTAACTCATAATGGATGAGTCAGCCACGTGCCACCCGGTGCCATATTTGCTGACTGTAAAACGCAAAGAAAAATACAATGAGTAAATCGAAATACAAGTCATACTGAATCATGATTATTATATTTTAATCAAAAAGCCGTTGAAAAGCAGAGCAGTGCCAAATGCCATATAATAAGTGCAATTTATGTGCATATAATTTTGATGTAATATGTCATCAGGGGTCGTCGTAGCAGTTTTCCTAATCTCATCTATGGCTTAACCGTTCTCATTTAGGTTGTTTCGAATAATGAATATTGGAAAGATCATTGTTTGCTCAATCAAGAGACTAAATTACTCATGATTGCTTCTACTACTGTGCTTTGTCGGGTGAGATTGAAGATTACATTGAAAGGGCAACTTTTTGAAGGCGCATGATAAAATGGCGTTAAGCAAACATCAAAGGCTAATGTAATGTGTTTTATGCTCGCAAAACACAAAAGCGGAATCAGTCAAGCAAAATTGCTTTCATGAACGGTTACATGGCTCTTGATTTTCTTTTTCGAGTTTCGATTACAAATTTCAATGTTCGAAGTGTAACGCAATGATTTGAGACACGGTTACGTGTCGCGTTGCCGTAATGATAGCAAGTATGAAAAGTGAACATCAATGAGCACACACGCGTTTTTTGCGTATTGATGACTGCGTGCGTATTGCGTACAATAGATCATCAGCATTATATGCTTGAATGGGTGATATTCGCATTTACACCTTTCGTAGTTTTGCATTTTGCCTTGCCGTAATCGCGCACCAAAGAAACAAAAGTCAAATCGGGCATTGGTGTTTGAATGGAAACCATGAAAACAAAATTGTTCAAGTGAAAACTGTGGCTTGGATCTGTCATCCTGTCAACCACGACCAAATCTATAACGAATGCGACTTCATTTACACACTGACACATATTTGCTACCAAAAAGATCCAAGGATGATGTCAAATCACGTATTCACTGTTTCATCATTGTAATACTTTGTCATTTAAAAGGTACTTTGATTTGACAACCATCATAAATCAAAAGATTTTGAATTGTTATTATGACTAATGATAACAAAACTTGGTACACAATCGTCACGAATTAGCAATATTTTAAAATTTTACCTAGTTTTCGCTCGTTTCTTCAGGAAAGTTTGCGGTAACATTACCCTTCATTTAGCGTGTCAAAAGTTCAATTTAATTTTTCTATAATTTAATGGCTTTTTATTGAGAGCATAATCATTATAGTACACGAATAGTCATCACCGATTTATATTGAGTGAGCATGCTTAACTAAAAGTTTATTAAGACATTGCATATCGTTTTAATTTTCTCACAACTTAACACTGACACAGCATGTTTTAGTTTTTGTAATGACTTTATTAATGTATTTATTGAAATTTATAAATTTGTATTAGTTATATAAATATTTTTGCACATAAAAAACTATATATTAACATGCCATCAGCTCTTTGTCTATTAAGAAAACGGGACTATCGATTCATGTCATGTTCTATTTCCTTTGCATTTTCCCATAATCATCGTCATCCCTGCATAAAAGTGCATTCAAAGTGCATACTATTATGCATGCACCCTCGCACCTCCTACCACCTGAAGCTATATTCATGATTATGAATCACAAACATCTAATACAACTATAACATTAGACTGTCAACGTCAACTGTCAAGCTTGCATGACTGACTATTATCGCTTCTTTTAAAAAACAACTGCCTAAACGCTTTATGCAATATATGGCACACCTTTATGTGCTAATGTTACCGTAGGTAATGAAATGTCCCGTCATAACCTTATAATCATTTTTAACACTCATCTTTTAAAATGTGTATTTTTTTCTCGTCAAACCTTTTTGGCCTACTACTTCAAAACTGCACTGGTTTTGAATTTTCACTAAACAATTTTCCTATCTATTAGGGTTTTAGTTTTGACGTAAGTTGGCTTGTTGGCTATTTGATTTTGAACCTGATTGGTTTTCCCCCTTTCCATGAATGTTTTAATTAACTTTGTGGGGAAACAGTTGAATATAATTTGATACGCATTAACATGCATAAAACGGCAAGTGCATAGGACTAGTTAAAAGTGCAAAGCATGAAACAATCGAAAATGCATGCCTGCTTACTCTACGGGCCAAATGTAATTTGATTCCTTAAGGAAATCAATTATTCGGATATGGTGGCATGAATTGTTAGTTTCAGACATGCTGACAATCAATTCAACATTTAATATAATAATTATACTTAAGTAATTAGTTGTAAGATCAAGTATATATCAAGTAATGTTAAATAATATATTGTTCTTCGCCAAATACAAAATCACACTCAAAATTGACTACGATTACTTACTTATTATGTCGTTTTCCCTCTCTCTCTCTCTCTTTAGTCATTGTCTGCACCAATATCAGTTCATTATTCCATCCACAATCCCACCACCCAGTTACCTTCAAGCATTTGAACAACTAGGTTATACGGGCTTTATGTGCTCAAGTACACACGCTTTTTTATTGTTATTGTCATCATGAAAATGTCATAATGTTTCCATTTCAAAGAATAAAGCTGAATGGAGAGAGTCGTGTGTTAATTGAAAGTACACATTTTTGTGGATGTTAGCAGTACGATGGCTCATGGCGGTTACTAGTTACACCGCGTCGTCACGGGCTTGTGCAAATACATACAAGATTCCGACTTGATCACTGCAAAGTTTTTTGTAAACGTGTATGCGAAAGGGTGTCTGTATGAGCAGGTGTTCAACCAACCCACAAGCTATTACATAATATCATATTTAACGAGATTAACACTGATTGCGTGAAATTAAAATTTTGTGTTTGCATGGAAAGTAAAAGGTAACTACTCCGCCGTGTCATTTCCATAAACTTCCTTCCTTTACAACAATGCTGAGAGAGGTGTAGTGTAAACGACCATGATGATCAGACAACTGGCAAAACACAACCCTTTTGTTGGAAAATGCATGCGTGGAAAATGTCGCGGAATTTTCCATCTCCTCAGACGAAGGTTGTTCCTTCTATTGTTTTACTTTCTAAACGGCTCTTTATTATTTGCACTTTAGTATATACTTTTTATGCGGCTTGGTGTGCAAAATCAATGCTTCAAAATTGCACGTGTAATCATTGCCAAAATCACGTTAAAATTTGATTGATGCAAATCAGCGAATGCCAGACTTAAATCGCACGAAAAATCGTGATGATCCTCATATAATCTAGGTGTGCATCTATTCATAATATTATACTTATCATCATGTAGTTTATACTAAACTAAATTTTAAAATTTCACTTTTAAACAGCCGTGCTTTTGCTTTGGTAAGAATGCAAATGGATCTCATTATCGTCAACATCACCAATGACCTTCCTATTTTCGATAATGGCTCTACTTATCTTAAATACATGCAATATAGCTCAATAAAAGCTCACTCGCATCTCATCAACTTGGATGATCATTATCCCGTCATCAACAACAAGAAGATAAAACGGTTTTTGGGGTTGGATTGACGAGACCTGTATCGAACGGCAACTATGCACTGTGATATATGTGGATGTGTTCATTGTTATTTTTTAGTAGGCAACATATGCATTATGCACCAGCACCTCACTTTGAAAATTCTATTTAAATTTTAATAAGCACACTAATAATAAAACCTGTGACTAGTATATTATTGTAAAGAGGAGAGATAATATGAAGATAAGATGTAAGAAGCTTTTTAAAAACTTTTCATTCATTCGTTCACTTTTTTTTCATTGTCATTGTCCCGATTTTATTTTAAAGGGCTCTTCAGTCTCAGAGTCAAGCACGGGATATTACATAATCTCAAGTTGTAAACAAAACATTGATGTCGATGCTGCTCTATTAAAAGAAGCATTTTTCAGTGAAGTGCAGCTTTATTACCTCTCACTCGTCCCTTAAATTAACTTGTTGAGTACTCGCACAATTGTAAAGGTTTTTTTTGTAGCTCTAAATAATATAATGGCTGTACAGTGACAAATCTTGATACAGTGATGGCAATGTCTATGCGATGACCCAGTCTTTCAAGTAAAAAGAGGGGATTAAGATAAGATTGGTGTGTGAGCGTGTACTACAATATCTTCTTGTGTTTTTAAAATCTAATTAAATGTACTAACACAATGTACAATTAAAGAATCACGATGAGAGGCATAGGTATTCATCATTCATTCAGTACTAAATGAACAAAAATGACTTGCCCAACATTAGTAAAAGTATATATCATTCATTACTACAATTTGTAGTTAGTTAGGCTTGCAGTTAGTAGCACTTTTTCTAAGATCCCATATTCAGTCCATCCGTCTGTTTGTCACCAGTCACCACGATAACTTTTGAGGGGAAGATAATGTTGCATTTTGTGTTTACATCATGCTGCAATCACTTTTTTGCTTCAGGTTTGAAGCATGATTAACATAACTCATGTGGCATATCATTTATAAGCCCTTTTTAACACTGACCATTTCCCATGGGAAAATCTTTGCAACAATATGAAAGGGCATAAATCATGTGGACACTACTAATAGACTGAAGAGGGAAAACATAGAGACTAAGGGTCATTGTGTCATCACTTATAACTAGTCAAATATTTTTAATCACTCTTCTTCAGTCATTCATATACTGTCAGCTTAAAAAATATAGTAAAAGTTCAAGAGCAAGCCTACTGTAAGTCTTGGTCGTGCTTCTGTTCTTTAAAATTACGCATGCATTTTGTCCATCCACATGAAACAAAGCATCAAAATGTCGCATTTCTAGACTTTTCCACAAAAATAGGGATAAATGTTTCCTTTTTTGCGGAAGTTCAGTCATTTATAGGGCAGAAACTTATTAAAAAGGTGATACTTGAAACTTTAAGCATAAACTGCAGGCTTTGTCTTTTTTTACAAAGTCTAGCAAAAACTACTTCTATTCAATGAAATGTTGTAATTGTGCACAACTTTCTTACTGTCTTAGGAATGATTAAATATTTACACTCATTTTACTTCGTACTTAGAATAGTAAGCGTGGACGGTTCGGTAAAATACTTATTATGAAATAATTAATTCAATTCAAGCCCCCTATAGGTATTAACTGTTTGAAATAATATGCGTGTGTGCACTTGTTTCTGGGATTAGTCAGCAACATGCGTACATTCACAAAATATATTATTCATTCCCTCAATTTGTCTAGATGAATTTTTGTACACATATATTCGATGAGTAAGTAATGTACATAAACTAAAGCTCACATAAAGTTAGAACAGTGTATATTCATGTGATGTTCATTAGTAGACATTAGATATTTTATCACATCATGTATGATGATTATCATTGAGTGCCACAGCAGGTCATAATTGGAATATTATGTATGTCATTTATATGTGTCTGTAGCCTGGCGATGGGGGTGAGTGTGACTGTGTGAAAACTATGACAATCTATCTTTTTGATGAACCGTAGAGAAGGGAACATTCATTCATAAATCAGGCAGATTATTCACTATGACACCTTTTGAACTTGGTTAGTGTAATGGTATTTAGTTAATATGTAGTTAATGAGATGCTGGTAAGATGTGTAAAATTGTTAAATATTCCATTCACTTAAACAAAAATTGAAGCTTGAACTTATGTAACTCATATCAAACATACTGAACCATGGCATCAGCAGAAAATCTTCATTCCAATCGAAAAAGTTTTGAGTAAAATTATTTGTATCTTAGCTTAAATTTTTAGAATTTGATAGATAAATAATTTTTTTAAACTCAATATTTCAGTATGGTTAAAAATCACCCTGACGAGATGATGAACTGAAAGAAGATACCTTGCTTTATTTTTATATAGCACGTAAAGGTGGTAAATCGACAAGCTATTCGAATCGGAAAGCAAGGTAAGGGGGTAACCCAATAAGGAGCTTAAGAGCTTCGTCCTCTGAAATCCTTAATTATATGCCCGATTTGTGCCAAATATACAAAGTGGATGATTGGCAAAGAAAATATGACAAGCTATTTGCTATCGATGAACGGACTGAAGTACATATTTTAAGAGTTCTGTTGTGTTGAATGTAGTCTTGGCAAATATGGGGTGTAAATGCGATTTCTTCACTCCAGAAAAACTATTAATGCAGATCAGGCATTCCAATAATGCTTGTAAATTTCTACTATGGATATTTAAAGGTCTCTATTCCCCATAGAGTGTTTCCGCTGGCGCCTGACCTCTATTTTCAAATTTTACATGGAAACTTTTG
>JAQIXX010003835.1:0-18134 GCA_034700605.1 Willowsia nigromaculata
ACAATGTAGTAAGAGCTTGCTTTTTGCAAGGTTTCATTGTATAACAAGTGAAAATTGTTGTGTGACAAGAAAAATAAGCGCAATCACATTAATACAAACGTGATGCACAATAAAGTGGAGTAATGGCATATGAAAAGCTTAATATGAAAATTTTAATCGGTATATTTGGCTCTCTGTGAAATTTTATTTGTCATGTTTAATGGTTTACCTCTTTCGTTCAATTTCTTACTCTTTTTAAATCGCAAATCGTTGTACATTTTGTTACATGCGAGTATCCACACTTCTTATAGCAATTAGTAGCCATTTTCTTTACGAAAACGAAAGTAAATTGAAATTTTTTTTTGGAACACCAGTTAAACAGGCCATCACTCAAAATGATTTTATACGCTGTTCAAAGAAACGAACATCTGGAACTACAGTACTCAGTGCTCGGCCAGGGATACTGTAATGAGGGATCCTACATTGGAATTTTTACGGACCAGTTTCTCAAATCCATTTTGAATCCGATAACCTTACATCGAAATGTTTTTCGACTTGGAAATCAAAAGAATGTAAACGCAATTGTGTTCACCATTGAATATTTTGAAAAGTACGCAGATAATAGATACGGTTGCCGGGATTTGGTTTTCAGCCCGATTTTTGGTACTGTAACCACCACAATATGTCGTCCATTCTCCTACATTTCCATCACAAAATATCCGTAAACATTCTAACTCAATACAATTCAACTTCATGGAAAAATTCAAATGCACAAGAGACCAATCAATACATTTATAACACAGTAAGCTACAATGAGAAAGATTATTCGTATAACTTTCATTTTAGTAGATTGAGCGGATTAATATTTAGCAAAGTTTATGAAGAAAAATTAGTATACTGCCTAACTCATGACAAGAAGAATCATGTGACTGCAATTGGAATTAATTTTTCAACTTGGACAAATGCATTTAGTTTAATTGTGTGGGGAACAGTTTTTGCAAGTGTAATTGCAATAGCTCTTTACGAGTCAGTAAAAATATTTTGTTTCTGTGATATCCGCATCCTAGTAGATGTTTTTGGATTGTTTATCGGTGCAGCATTCAACAAGCGTTTTAGTTATTGCAAACTCATGATTCTCCTCCAGATAATTAGACTGTTGATATGAAACTTTTATGGAAATGAGATTTTGAGTCTACTGACCATTCCCAGCCCCCCAACGAGATTCTCCTGGATATAAAATAATTTCTTTTCTCGGAAAAAATCCAGCCGAGATTTTTTACCACAGTTTCAAGATAAAAGGATTGATTGGTGTCCTAAACAGTAGCTTTTATACACTTGAGAGATCATACCCGTTTTTAGAATTTGCGAATCTTTCAACAGAAAGATACGTACAACAAATGGATATGCATGCAGAAGCACAAATGAAGATGCTAAAAAATACAATTGTTAACAATCTCGGAAACCAAATGCTGAATGTTACATCTTACCAGAGTTGTTGACCAGCATCCCATACTATATCGAAGATCTCGCAATTAATCGAGCATAGCTCCTTGAAACGTATCAGAGAATTAAGTAAAATGGGCTAATGAATAAATGGGATGAGTGGAACTATAAGGCATATAAACATGCCCTAAATTTATCTCTTGAAACTCATAATCCGAATAAACCTGTCCCTGGTGGTAAAATTGAAATTGAGAGTATGATTGCAGTCGTTGCTCTACAAGTGGTTGTATTTCTTTTGAGTTTTGTGTATTTGTCACTGGAGTACACATATAAACATAAACAGGAAAACAAGTCGATCAAAGAAAATGCTGTTCAAAAAGTGCATATGACGGAGGGAGATCATTCACAACCTCGTATACATAATCCAACATCTGGAGATTGTACAGATATCGTAACCACAGACATCTTTCAAATTCCCCAAAGGAGATTAAAGGTGGGTCAAGAGAATTTAACAATATCTGCGAGTTTAGTAAATTCTGCTAACACGATTGAATTGAAATGATGAAGCTTTTAAAGGCCAGTCCTGACATAGATCCCAATCGGGGATTCAAATTTACCCGTGGAATACGTACACATAAGAAATTTTCTAGTATTTAAATGAATGTTGTTATTAAATATTGTAAATTTTGCCTTATTTAGAAGTATAATCGATTTTTATAAGGTGATTAGTATGAAATATTATTGCAAAATGGATTGAATTATTGGAACAGAACGATTTGACACTAGCAGAAAGAACTCATAGGACTTAGAGAACGCTTGGATACTATGTTCTGCTAATTGAAATTATCCACATTATACGCTGATTTCATGTCATGTTTGTTCTAAAAGTTTACATTTTGATTTTATCATTACATCCACAGTTTTTTAGGTGCTGATTTTCAACAAATACCATCAGAAAAAACATAAATTTTTGTTATGGCTACATAAATTGGTTTCCTGTATGAATTGAATTTATTAAATTTAAAGGCGGTGTAAGTTAGAAAGAAAAAATTGGCTTTCCAAAACCATCAAAAAAATTTCGTAGTACTTTTGAGAAAATGCTGGGTTAAATTTTGCTGGCTGCAAGAAAAATCAAACTAATCTCAACGTAATTGTAGGAATGTGTCCTGAACCTGTGTGTTTTGTGAGGACATCACTAGTGCTGTATATGGAATTACGGCTACGCTTATACTTCCGGTTTGCAAAGAAAAAGCTGCATGTTTTGAGTTCAGCGGCTAATTTTGAGCCCTTTCTTCAACAAATTTGATTCAAAATAGGCACTGTAATAATCTCCATGCAAAATAGCAAAAATTTAGTGTTTTAGATATAAGATTGCTCTACTAGTTAAAAAAATATTGACCGAAGTTCCCGTTGGTCCCCAGATTCATATCATGCTACGATGCATGAACTTCTCATGCACAATTCTCGCACAAATCATCCTATCTTTCACTCTAGTGTAATTGGTATAAGAAAAGCATAAATATAGCTTTAAGCTTTAATATAGCATAAATTTTTAATTATAATCAGGGCGAAGCACTTCTTAATGGCCTTATTAAGTCTTGGAAAAAGCAAAATTGAACATTTAACTTCCGGGCTGATTTACTTGTCTATTAAACTCTTAAAATAAAATCAAAGCGTAACTATCTAAAAAAAATTTCTGGGCTATAAGACTATGTGCGCAGCTTTGCCCAGAGCCTTCGTGAAAGGAAAAAAAAATACGAAATCAAAATGTCAACCTTTAGAACAAACTCCCTGCATTTAAAAAATATGTATTCAAATCTAGTTTAAAAATGAAAACAACGCTGCCGAAAGGTAAGACATTTGAGAGAATATATTCTATTCAAATTTGAATATCGACTTATGAAGAAGTGGGAAGAGTGGAACTCTGACGCATTTAGATATTCTAAAAATTTATCTCTTGAAAATCATAATCCGAACAAACCTGTGCCCGGTGTTAAAATTGAAATTGACAGTTTGCTGTCGTGCTGTGCATTGCAGTCGTTGTTCTACAAGTGACTGTAAATCTTTTGAGCAAACGTCTAAATTTGTCGCCGCCTAAAACAAAGCTACTAGGCTCATTTTATCTTGTCAATTAATTTAATGTTAAGAAGGTAAACCGTAATAGAGCATAAACTACAATTGTGTTTTATTTGTCTTTGTCTTATGACATGACTTTCACAACGATATGAGCTACTTCCGTCAAGATGAAATTGCGAGAAGCATAAAATAGTTTGGTAAGGTCCAAACCCAACAGTAAGACCAGAACAGAAATAAGTAGTTGTTCACTTGAACTATCACCCATAGAATCAAATCGCTGGAATAATAGAAAATGAAGAGTTTGATATACGTTATCCTAATGTTAGCAACTGTTGCATTCAAGTAGCAAGCATTCCTTTCCGTAAGACGTTTATAAATTGATTCATTTTCGGGAAAATATATTATGCTTGTATGGGGTATACTCTAACGTAATATAATCACTATCATTAGGCTCCGGCTATCGCAAAAGTAACACCAGAAAAAACCAATAAAGGCAAATAAAAATTCGTTGATACACCCCAATAAACACTTATGGAGCTCAGTGTCAAGATGATTGTGTGGAGCAGACCTCTTAATATTAAAGCCTACCTACCAATCCATCCATTAGGGGTACAAAAACGAATCCAACATTTTTCTTTGTAAAATATGATTTATTTTTTAAATAAAAGATCACATTTTCAATTGTATTTTGGTTGTGTTGCGCCAGCTGTAAGCTCGAAATATTTCTGATGTGAGTTTCTAACGAAAAGAGTGTCGAGTTGCAGGCATATTTTCAACTTCCAATTTTATTGTTATGAAACATTACAGTAGATTAAAATTTGTTGGAACTAGAAAATTAACTAGAACTATAAATTGTTGTTAAATAAATCATGTCATATTCTTCTAAATGCCGCACGTAGTTTGCTCTAAAAAACTTGTTAAGCTATTGACAACATTATAATCACTAATCACATCCGTCAAAAATGATTTTGAGAGTAGAGTTTAGAGGGAAAGATTTTAATTAGAGCCATAAAAGTAACTATTATTGTATTTAACTTTAAGTTAGTCCCTAAAACGTCGTCTCGCTAAATAAAATCTCAAAATTAGATATTTGCGCTTCTTTTTGTTGCAATATTCCTGTCAGTGAGACATTGAATTTGACAGACCCATAGTGATATTGATTACATGTGTAGTTTAACCAGTTACCAGAATTCATTGGCAGTATTAACCCAGCAATTGTTGATTTCAACTTTTAAAATAATTAATAATAATAATTCCAATATTAATAAGAAAAAGAATTTTTTTGAATCGTTATAAAGTGTGATGTAAAACAATTAAACTACGAAATGAAAGTGGAGTTTTTATATGTTTTAAATGTAAGCTATATCTTAATGTAATTGTACTGCATGTAAAAGTAATTTTAATGGGTCTAGCTAAATGCTAGAGTAATTTTAAAGTGTCTGACTTAATTTAAATGTAAAATTTAAAGTTGCTACTTTGTACAAGTTATACATAAGCATACGATGCAATGTCTGTAATTTTGTTTGTAATAAAAAGTTTTGTATAAGCGATATTTCGAAAAGAATGTGTGATGAATAGACTCAGCCACCGACCGGTCCGAAAATCGGACCGATCAGTGGCCGAGTCTAATCCATTAAATCTTTATTACTGATAAAATGGTTTACAGAATATTATTTTGTAATTGAATTTTTAATAATTGAATCAAAAGAATTTAAAAAGTTTTTTACACATGATTCAGGAACATGTACTTGTTTTATTTTTTTTCCTTCGCTGATCCAGATTGCCAATGTAGAAACATCAGTCTGGAGATCCCTTTTAAATGCTAGCTTTAGTGACTTTTTCTTTTTAATTTCTCCTCCTATCGTTTTTTGAATTAAGAGGTTTTGGATAGGGTTCTGTTCCGGTCCTTTCACGCCTGCGTAATGTTTTAATATTAATAATAAATTTGTAAATCATTTTTTTCATTATTTTTTTATTTGGAAACTTACTTTGCATTTGTTTCCATAAATCCACTTGTTTCTGAGTCATTATAGCTGAGGAAGAAATTTAAAATCGGTTAAATATGGTTGCAGTCATGTTCGTTTCGAGGAACAATTTTTCGGGGTTTTCTTTGCATAATATTGCAATCAGAGGGGAAACAAGCCTTTTCTATAACAAGATACTCCATGGGTACCCTCATCCATGTCTCTAAACAGAGATGGTCAAGTGGAGAATAAGGGTATAATGTCTTATAAAAGGCATCACCCTCTGAAGTGCAGTTTAGACATTTGTCTATTAGGTTTCCATCCGTAATGGATGAAATGAGACAAAATATTAAAAAATATTTGAACATTTTCACCTTCGTACGAAAGATTCAGGAAGAGAGTCCAACAGAATATATAGATTGATGAATATGCTGTGAGCGACTATAAGTTAATTTTGAAATCACATTCATTTATATACGATCGTTTTCATTCAAGGCAGTAAACCTTGCGAACATGTTAGAAACTGCTTGAAAATTTGGAGTAGTTGCATTAGTTTGAACTGACGGGGTCGGGATTTGACCTTTTTCCTCACGTGGTGGAGTGGTGATTGATATATCTGGCATTTTAATGTAATTTTGATAATCAACTTTTGCACGACGAACAAACAAGCTTGTCGGGATCTTTACCACAGAACAGGCTTTCAAAAACCTTCGATAACCGTTTGGTGGGCTCATATTACAGTATCTTAGAGTAAATGAAAGCAATGATGTAATATTTGTCGAATAATCAATTTCCTTCCCGAAAAAGGCACAATGACCTTCAGAATCCCACCTCATTATGGAAGGATTATTTTTAAATACTTGTAGAATTATCTGAGCTGAAGATTTCCCTGTGTCACCAAAATCCTTAACTAACTTCATATCTTCATCTGTAATTGATTCATAAGACGTATGCTGAACGTATTTAGTACGTACAACTTTAGGGGGCACCTGTGATGATGAATCTTTAACCTTTACGCTTGATTTATCTTGAGGTGTAGAGGGGTGAGTCACAACTGTGCTTTTATTGCCTTGTTCTGACTTTTGTAATTCTTCTTTTACGAGCTGTCGTAATATATCTCTTAACGTCTTTCCATACAAATCCAATTTTATGTCATCTGGGATGTTAGGATTGTTTAAAAGCTTTAAGTTATCATTATCTTCTAATGTATCTATTTGATTCTTCTTACTTAGGTCTTTAAGTCTTTGATACTCCTCCTCGGTTATATATCTCATTTCTCTTGCCATTTTTGAGTTATACTCGTTCAATTACCTTTGAGATAACCCCTCCTATTATTGCAGCAATAATAGGTTGAATCAATAAAGGAAGGAATCCTCCTTGTTGTTGTAGAAAGGTTTTTTTTTCTTTTACATGAAAGCTTTTGGTTTGCTAGTTGTCGCACTTGCTTTCTCCAACGTTTTAGTTTATTTTGTACGTTTTTGGGAAATGGTACGTTACCCTTCAAAACGTTATGCGCGATTTCAGTGAGGCAATGTAAATTGTCCTTTGTTGCCTTCTCTAAAATTTTTATTCTCTTAGCTTTCCGACAATCCTTGAGCAATTTGAGAAAATCAATGTTTCTGTGAGTACACTTACTCATTTTTAAATCGGTTGATAAACTTTTAATGTCTCACCAGGGAAAATGTTACTCACAACTCTAAGCTCGTCGCTCCACACTGGATGCAAGATTAAGAGTAAGTATGTGAAGTTACTTGACCTGGTACTTTTATTATAAGCAGATGTTAAAAATTTGGGGGAATTTGCAAATATTTGATATCCTAAATGTCTAATTTGCGATTGCATAGAAAATGTCTTCATTAAAATATAGTATTGCACATTTAACCGTATATCTCTCGCATATTTTCCATGGGAAAACAGGTTTTGAGTTAGAGTGAAAACTGATACTAACTGATGATGACTAATCTTTGTAAAAACTTCTTGAATATGCTTACTTTCCATCATTTCCCTCATTAAATCATCTATAATGACTACACAATTTTGAAGAGATAATGCTGTTAACTCTCCACCTGGAATAATTTCGACACTGTTGAACGCTTTTGTATTTCTAAATTCTTCATATATGGGTTGGTACTGACCATACACTATTACAAGTTTTTCTGGAGTTGGTTTTAGCATTATATTTGCATTATTCATAATACGTAACACCATATTTGTTTTTCCACTTCCAGTACCTATTTATTAAAGTGAAAGATAAATATAAAACAAAGAAACCTTTCGAACGCTCTTAAAAACTCATTTAACGAAATAAAACACATACCTCCAACTATTGAAACTGTGCACGGATGTTGGAAGTAAAAACCATTATCTTCCATTCTCAAGAAGTAAATCTCCTTTCGGTCTAAAATGTAGCGTTATGAAGGATGTGCTATTATCAAATTCAATTTCTTCACCAAATTCGTTGCAAAATATAATTAAAATTGAGTCTACACTCTGTCGTGCTACAGGTGTATAAGTTTTATTAGGACTGTAAGTTATGGTTTCTCTTTCCCCGCCTTTCAGAGGTACAATAGCAAGGAGCGGCGCAAACGTATCCCCAACAATTTGTGGCTCACATATATCTGAGTAAATAAATATGTGTGATTGCCCGCAAAGTAAATCTGGAGGCGAGTCTGCTACAATTTTTTTAGACGCTTCAGACTCAATTTCTAACACAGGATTCTTATACCCTAAAACCTTAGCTAACTGAACGCTTAAAATTAATTGTGAAACTTTAGTTTCATTAGGATCATACACGATGCGATTTCTGTCACGCAGGTATTTTAAAAGATTCACCCCTTTAATTTTTGTGTTAATTGTTAATTGAATCGATTTTAACAACTGAGCAATGTCACCGTAGTGTGTACAGGGTAGCATGAAGGTGAAAAGATCTATGCCTGCTTCAACAGAATTACTTTCTTCCGTTTCTAAAAGTTTTATAGAAAACTTACGTTCAGTATTTGTAGGGAACTGTGAAATTGAATTGATGAAGGAGACCTCAGTTATCGCTACTTCAAACCGCTGGTTTTGAAAGTTAAGTATTTTTGGAAGCTTTGTTCTAAAGTTTGAGGCTCGATTATTATTATACACGTTTTGTGAGCTATTTGACGGGAGACGAATGTAGAAGGCCATGGTTCCTCTTTGGAATCTGAAAGTTAACTGATTAATTTTCCCCCATTGGTAAAATATTAAACGAAAACATCAGGAGCATTTAATTTTTTTATTTTGTTAATTTTCTTGGATTCATAACTAAGCATAAATGCACGAATAAATAAGTAGAAATAATTAAATTGAACTCAGATTCCCTTAAAACTGAAATAGATGTAATGAATATCCGAGCAGTTAAGCCAATTTTATTTTATTTTTAAATGATCATTCAATAATGTACGCAACTGTTATATCACAGATTGGCTGTGTATATCTGCTCTAAAACGCATATACACTTATGCCAGAGAAATTTGGAGTAACCTTACACGACAATTTTACTCAGCTTCACTGATGATCATACATGCATATAGAAATAGACGTGTGAGAATGTCATTCAAGCAAGTGGTCACATCCCTACTTTCCCATTTTTCCCTAACTTTTCAGGTGATTTCTTTCTACTGTAATATTTTAGCATTCACCCCCTCAAATCTTCTATTTTTTGTAAGGCAATTGCACGTACGTTTACACAATACAATTCATTTAATGCAATGTACAATTATATGAGTTTTGAACAAGTTTTATGAACAAGATGGTTGTGGTTTATGTGTGTTAAAACAAAAAAGAACATGCGACATTTGCTGTTAATGTAATATGTTTATTTTGCTTCTCATTCAATTAAAGATAATCACTTTTGTTGATACAAATTTATTTATTCATTTATAAATTTAAATTTAGAAAATATAAATTTTATTGATAGTATATGCACATTTTGGTCATTAATTTTTCCTCCCAAAAATTTAATTAACATATATTCACGAATAAATTTGTAACATAAACTAGTATCAAAAGAGAAAGTATAATATTTACAATTTGTTACCCATATAATTGAAAGTACAAACACATAAACTTAATCATTTATATTCACCTTTGAAAGTTCCTGTTTATAAAAACTACCTTCAATCTCACCTGACGAGGGGTCTTTTACCTTGTATGTGATAGGTATCGTACTTTGAACCTCTGATATCTGGTAAATAATATCGGAAAATCGCTTTGAATACCCCTTATTGAAGACGCTTTTATACAATTTTATTCTTACATAGTCGTTTACATTAAACTTATTCTTATCAATTTTTGAATGAAAATAATTACCGAAAGAATTAAACCATGCCTGCATTTGATTTTTTTGGTTGATTTCGCAAGGTTTCATCTTGTGAGTACTATGAATAGAAGTATTGTATGATTCTACAATTTCACCTAACTTGTCTAGGTATGATTTCGTTTTGTTGATAGTTAAAAATTTTTGTAGCCTTTCCATGAGAGTTCTATTAAACCTTTCTATAACGCTACATTTTTTATCTGAATAAATGCTATACATTACAACTCCGTGTTTATTTAAGACATTTTTCACTTCCTTATTGTACCATTCTTTCCCCTTGTCAACTTCTAAATAATTACACCTAACTGATTCAAACAACTTTGCCAAAGTTTTAGCTACTTCTTTTCCATTCTTTGTTCTCATTGGAAACGCATAACCTCTGCGAGAAAGTACGTCAATGAGTGTCAAAATGTACCTGTGACCCTTGTTCCATTTAGCTAGTCGGTCTAACACTATTAGATCAGCCTGCCAGCGTAGATTAATTTGTGCACTTGTGACTTTTCTTCGGTTAAATTTATGTCTTAAGTTGCGATGCAACGAGTATCCTTCTATTTTCTCTAGCGTGTGTTCTACTTCCCTTTTTGAAATCCCATGATCTTTAACCTCTTGAAAAACTCTTTCAGCTGATGAATATGAACTTGATTTGGGGAGCATCATGTAGGCATTTTTAATTATTTCCTTAAAATTAAATAGATTGATTCAGAATCTTAAAACATGAAGAGTTCTTTTGGATACAAATTGAGCTTAAATCATTTTGTGTCATTGCACATTTTTGCCTACATTGAGGGTTACATTTCGTGAAAGCGGGAAAATTAATTCTTTTGAAGAACTTCTTAACATTGAGTTCGTTCAACTTAACTTTCTTTTTGTTCATATTTTTCAAAACCGTTTTAAACGGGATCCCCTTGTTTCTTTGGGACAGAAAGTATACACACATATAACCACAAAGCATTGAAGAATTACTTTGTAGTTTTTCTGTGTTATGTCTTAATTTAAGTCCAAGTTTCTGTGCGATTCGATGTACGCGCCTTCCATAAAATTTAACCGGAAGAGCAAAACTATCAAACATATCTAAATACCCGCTACCTCTTTCCCTATAAAGCGCTAGCCAATGCATCCCAGGACCGTTCATTGTATCACTATTAAAAACCACTGCAAATGATTGCCCCTTAACGTATTTTAATTGATCAAGAGCTACAACAAATGTTTTAACATTTTTTAGCATCTTTATTAAAAGATACTTAACTTGAGGGGTGGTTAGTGCAACAAATTTTTTCATTTTTAATGAATTGTTATTTGACGCAGTTTATTTATTTCCATAACCTTCTGTAATTCGCCAAAAACTAAGAGAGAGACTGCCTCTGACAAGGCCGAAGAAAATTTGAGGTCTATTTTTACAGAACCCGATTTTTCCAGGTACATTGTAGAATCAGTTAAGTCAAGAGGATTGATATCAAATGCGAACATAGTGTATCCATCTTTGTAATCTGAAGATGTAAAGGGCACACCCTTATTATTGTTAATTTTTGAAACACATTTGTTCAACATGTAATACCCTAGTAATGACTGAGAGCCAGATATGTTTAATGAGAGTGGTTGCATTGGAATCGGCATGTTATTTACGAAGAGAGAAATTGACGAGACGTTAAAATGACCTAAATAGAATGGATTTTTTTTCTTGTCTCCTATCAGAGTTGCGTTTGCTACCATACAAACAAACACTCGAGCAGGAATAGATCCTAAAAAGACATCATCTTCTAAATACGACTGATTTCCACGAGGAATAGTAAAGCATTTAATGGTTGAGCTTACATAAGGATATTTGACATTATTTCCACTTTCTAGAAGCTTCTGATGTGAGAGTGTGATGCTCGGGTAAAGAATATGACGTCTTATGAAAAAGCTAGCATCCAAAATTTTTATTTTTCCCTCACTTGAATCTTTAGGAGTGCAAATGCAAAAATTATCACTTGAACGTGTTAAAATAATTGTAACAGGGGTATCGCTTAATATAAATCTTTTTTGAAACGCTAAATCAAAGAAAAGCCTGCCGCATACTTCTACTTCCTTTGACTGGTCGATAAAATGATGTCTAAACTGCCAACCTGCGTTACTTGCTGCATTTTTGAATTTGTCAGTGTCTAATTTAAAAAGAGCACTTTCAAGTTCAGCAGTGTTTTGCTTTGAATATTTGATTAGTGTTTCTAAATAAGCCTTATATGGATAATTTCCGCACGAATCTATTACTTGACCATTGCTTGTAACCTCAATTTGACTGAACATAGAATGAAAAATTAAGTTACAAACGCTAATGTCTGCGCTAGGATCTAGGTTGCTTCCATCTGGTTGTGTTATTTTAAATTTTATGTAGAGAAAGCTGTCTTCAGCATCAAGATATTGCGTATTGGATGGTAATATTCGAAATTCTAATGTAGCATTGCTATCTTGAATATTCACCAAAGTTTTATATTCACTATATAAGGAATAATCAATTGAAGTGTTTGTCGGAGGTAATGAAAAAAGATCTACCTCACTGCAAATGGCTGGTTGGGAGCTATCATGAATGAGAGCCATTTTATGTCAGAAAATCTAATTTCGTCTTTTTCTTCGACTTTGCTCCTTGCAACCTCCCTTGAGTTTTTTTCTTCTTAGACTTTACAATTTTCTTTTTAGATTTCCTCACCGGTTTTTTTGTCAACCCTTTTTTTCGTTTTCTGGAAGATTTTCTACCGGAATGGCATTTATTTTTTGAAGAGTACTGAATATAAAAAAATATTTATGAATGAAAGCAAATGTGTGAAAATACTTAGTGTTTTATTATACACATAGTACCTTTCGCTTTCCCGATCCGCTCTGAATTTTTTTTACAAGGTCAGAGGAAATATTTTTTATAAATGCCCTCGAGTTACTTTTCACACTTTTACTAACTGATGTTCCTCGGGCTACATCCAGTGCACTACTAACTAATGACTCCTTGGCTCTTGGCCATATGTACTTTTGTATGATTGGAATGGCGTAGCGTGAAATGATTCTGAATAATGAGCCAATTCCCCCTCCTCTCTGACGAGCCCCATGAAACACAGGAATTTCACCTCCGATTTGTTTTTGTAATGTATGGAGGTAATCCTGATGATTAAAAACGTGATACCTTTTCATTTTGACTTTTTTCAGTTAACCACAACCTGCTAATGAGGATACTGCGTGATTATGACATTTATATATAATCTCTCGTTTTCGCTTACGTTTTATTCGCTATATAAGCCATTTTTTTTAAATATGACGAAATTTTGAATAAAATTACGTATATCACTTACGTCATAAAAGATTTGGAAAAACGTTTGGAAATGTTTTAGTTTAACCTTTAAACTAATTACCTATAGCCAAAATGTAACCAAACATTTCAAAGCAACGTCATAATAAGACTAATATCTTATGACTGTCAAATGCAATTTTTAGCATAATAGGATTGATTTCTAATTATCTTTCACTCTACAAGTTATGAAGATTGTTGAGTCCAATTGAGCCAGAGCATTATGATAATTAAAACTTAACTACCTTAACTGTCTTATAAATTAATAAGTTCTCATTCACATTAGTTAGACATATATAAATGTATTCATTAATATTTATTAAAGAATGCTGTTTTTTATGAAACGGGGGGATGAATAAGAGCGAAGCATAA
This sequence comes from Willowsia nigromaculata, assembly GCA_034700605.1. NCBI lineage: Eukaryota > Metazoa > Arthropoda > Collembola > Entomobryomorpha > Entomobryidae > Willowsia > Willowsia nigromaculata. Next base: position 13,484 of record JAQIXX010003835.1, read on the forward strand.
AATTCACCATCATAGAAATACAGTAGTAAGTCATTTATTTACGCTATTGTCAAATTGAGTTTACCCCCCGGTGAAAGTTTCACACTAAGATGCATTAGGTATTGTCAAAATATGTATATACACATAGTACACTTAATTCAGCCAGGCATAATACATTACATGTGCGGCTAGTATACTTTGTCACCGATTTTATAATCCTATTTACTTTTATAAATAAAGTTTAGGAATACTTGAGATATTAGCGGGGAAATGCGACCAATATTAAAAACTGTGAATGAAATATCTATTGTGATCAGTAAAAGAGATTCCTTCAGTTCTATCATCAACAATATCTTTTCACACTTTCCTCGCAAGAAATGGAGGTTGAACATCATCATCGTATTTCCATAGAAAATATTAAACTGTATTAGATATACCAGTAATATCCAATGATGAAATTAACAAACAAAGTGAAAAAGTAGTGTTACATTACACGTACCTTCAAACTACCAGTAGTTTAAGCTATTTATCATAAGGCTTAGCCATGAAAATGCTGGTGAAATCTCAGATCTTGGACAAATTCATAACATTGCTTACGCCTTGTGGTAAATTTCTTTATAATCAACTAAATTGAAGTAGAATACAATGTAGTTTGACGTTTACTTTCTCTGTGTCAAGCAGGTAGCAAACATTCTGAAGAAAATTTCGACTTTCACCAAATATTGGAGAAAGTTTTATATGTAGTAGTTGATTAATTTGTTCTCGTTTACATTACTAAAACAAGTTTTATATACGGATTCAGTGTCATTCCATAGCATTAGGTCATAATGTCTATTGAATTGTGTAGAACTGATGCTTCAATGCTGTGTAAACCTATGAGAAATTCTACTCTTCTTACGTGACAAGTAAAAGTTTTACACAAACCTGGTAAAATATTTATTGATACAAGTAGCTAGCGGGGGTAAATAGAGTCATCTCACAATTTCTTTTATTTTTTCTCTATGAATTGATTGGAAAAACATTTGGAGAGTCGTATTCCTACTTTTAATTAACAAGAAACTTTTGTTTTCTTTCTGCATGCTAGTTTTTACACTCATCTACATTGCTGAGTAAAAGTTTATTCATGTGGGGTTCCTTCATTTACGTATATTGGGGATGTTGTAGTGGCCAAAGGCTAATGTAGTATTGTCAGATAGCACAAAGCGTTTGCTATCAAATGCTGTTAGCACTTGCTTGCAGCTCTGAATTGTGCATAGTTTGTGTGAAGCTTTACCCATTTTGCTTCTAATGTACATTGCGGTTGAGTAATATTTACACTGATTTTTTAAAACGTCTTGAAAAATTTCATGCTTCAGAAAGCGTTTTTGAACTGATTGCTTCATTCCTTTTGCAGCTTGCTTTGATTTACTGCCTACTTTTAAAGAATAGCACTTGGCGCTCAACCCAATATACTCTTCTATAGGTAATGAATTAGTTTCATCTTTCCATTTTCCAATAGCTTTTTTATTTATATTAGATTTTAGCTTTGTAATGTATTTATCCCCCTTTTCAGGATAATCTGAAAAGTCAAACTCATGTGAATACTTTTGCAAATCTTTATAAAGATTTTTTGTTTTTATTGCGTATGCTAAAGAATCTGTGTCACTAACTAAAACTTGACAAGATTTAAAATATCTTCTCATTCGGGAATAGTGGAAGTGATACATAAGATATTTCGAAATTTCTAAAACGCTAAAGCCGGTGTAGATTGGTGTATCTAGGATTACACTTTTATACCTCATTATACAACTGACTAAACTGTTTGATATTAAATTAAACATTTTGAAAGACGGTGATGCTACTCTTTTACGAAATTTTTCTAGCGTGTTACATAAGTCTACCTTTATTCTATTCCGTTTGTTCATTGACGACTTGCCAAAGGTACTATTATTCATTAACTTCCAATAATCCTTTTGAAAAGCATATTTAGCTTTCCTTCGTTGTTTAGTGTTAAATAAAACAAAGTCTCTCAACCAGGGATATTGACGAAATGAAAGTACTCGATGGACTTTTGTCAATATCATTCCTAGTCTTAAATAATAAAGTAAGTTTTTATAATGCACTACATATTTTGTCCTTTTATAAAAATGTGGGATTAGCTTTTTCTGTTTCTCATTGTATGATATATTATTTTCATTTATCATTTCTTTTTGAAAGTCACTAAGATCAGAGTAAGGGACGGCTATTCTTTCAGGGCATAATGGAAAATCGTTGTGGGCTTCGTGTAAGTGACTAGGATACTCTAAGTCTACCTCTAGTATATAACCAATGTTCTCATTATTTCTCATTTCATTAATTCGAAAATTATTTTGTTCTCTCCTATTAAGGAATCTAAATTCATTGGTTGGCAAGGGGCATAACATAGCTTGTCCATATAAATTGTTTTTATCAATCATCATAATATATTCCTGATCGGGATCGTCAGGACTTATGGACGGATCAATAAAATGATTGCGAGCTTTATGATATCTGCTAGATACAATTGTTGTTCCTCCTCTAATCCCCTTCTCTAGAAATGAATAAATGGAAATGTCTGTAATTTGTTCTAGCTCTACTTTTGAAGACTTAAGCGCAGAGTCCCACGCTATACCTGGTGTAGAAAAGTACCACAAACTTTCAAGACCATAGCTTTCTAGAGCTATAGCTCTAAAACACTCCATTGCACAACAAAGTAAATAACAATCAGTTCTAAGGTAAAGATCGTGATATTCTCCTAAATTTTTTAAATTAAATTTACGGTATATGAAACTAGCATACTCATAGTCTTCAGAAGATACACTTTGATCGGATAAAAAATTGTAAAATTTTTCTTTCGGTGGAAGTGTTTTTTCACTAAACCTCTCAAATGAATCAAAGTATTCATATGGATAAACTCCTTTTCGTTTCAAATATTTAGCTTTACTTCCAAACGTCTCATTCAAAATTTTGAAGTTTTTATCATCATCTTTGATAACCTCAACTAATTTATCAAGTCCTTGCAGTAAAAATTGCATTGAGTCTAAAAAAAGTATGTTATCACATTCAATTGACATAAATTTTGCAGAATTGGTAGGTATAACCTTTGTGCTTCTAAAACGATCAAACCCCTTTAAAATTAAATGTGAATCATACGACCGAAAATTGTGTATTAAGCATGGCAATAATTCTCTTTGTTTATATCCTAGATTGCATGACATACATGCAGCTCCTCTATATAAACCTGACAAATGGCAATGATCACGAACTATTATTTGGTCTGTGAAAGGTTCTTCGCAAATATGACAGTGACTAGCAAGCAAAAAATTTTTCTCTTGTTTTTCAGTAATGATCATTGGAATATTCCTGTTTCTATAGATTTCAATAATATTATTTGCTTCATCCACTAAAATATCTAAGAATTTATCAATGCAATCTTCTCCACGATATACATACTCTTTATATTTATCACCCTTGTAATCTACAATAAGAAGTGCAAATCCTGAAGGTAAGTGAGTTTGAATAGTTTTAGAAAATGCTGATATCTGTTCATCCCCCCTTTGTAACTTGGACCTTTTACAAGGAGGTTCATCGTTGGGGACAAGAATGCTTTCAAAGTCAGCATAAGCTGCGTATCCAATTTTTAGTTTTTTTCTGAAGTCACGAAATTTTATTACCGGCTTATTACCAGCTTCATCAGGTTTAGGTAAAATCACCTTTTGAAAGTCATTTGTTCTACATTCAGTAATATGATTATCAAGATTTCCTTGAGAAGTGAAAAATGACATACAATAATAGCACAAAAAATGTCTATGATTATTTCGTTTTCCTAATAGTGCATTTATATTAGTGATAGTTATGTAGTGACTCATTTCACCGTGAGCACTTTGCAAAAATAATAAATCTACAGTTCTCACTCCAGCTTGATAATTCCGATTTGAGATATATTCCGGTAAAATGTCGAATTTGTCCCCTCGTAGTTTTTTGTAAGAAAAGATATTTACCGCTAGGTCATTTCTTTTTTCAAAAGTGTTAATAGAGCTTATTTTAACGGGATATGAAATGCATGAAAAGTCATACAAATTTTCATATTTTTTATATAGACTACTTTTGGAAGAGTTTTGTTTTAATCTATGAAGTGAAGCGAGAACACTCCATTTAAAACATGCAGAATCCTTGTTCTGAACATTAATGGTGCATCGTTTTTTTAAAATACATTCTGGAGTTTTTAAGTAAGTTCCTCCAAGCCTAGGTTGATAAAAACTAATTCCTAATTGAATCCCCGTAATTTTGTCAAGCACACAACCGCTGCCATGCAGTTCATAAATTTGATTATTATATTCCAAACTTTCCATTATTTCTTTAACAACCCTGTTAACTTCTCTAGGGTGAAAAATTATTCTTAAATCAGAGTGTAGATATGTATCAAAAAATTGAAATGAATCTTCAGTGATTTTTTTTCGATATTCGGCGTATAAATGAGCTTGCACTTTCACAGCCCCCAGTTCTTCCACCGAAATTAATAAGACTTTTTTCATAGCCTTTTTAATTGATTTAAAATATTCCTCCATAAAACCAAATGCCACACCCTCATTTACATATACCGTAAATGCTCTAATAATTCCCCTGGGGAATTAGCGAAAATCACATGTCTAAGGTGGGGAATTATTAGAGATGG
>JAQIXX010003836.1:0-18131 GCA_034700605.1 Willowsia nigromaculata
GACAGAAATTGTTCCACTGAACGTTACACCTTTCCACCAAGAATCGATGTCTAAGACCCCATCAGAGCACTGCACCTGATTGCTTACGAAACCGACACGGACCCTATTCGTCAACCTACCGAGGTCCTCCACTGCACACAAAATAATCAGCCATCCCAGCAGCAATTACGTAATTTGAAGCACAATTTCTCCTATAATTTTTGCAGGAATATTAAAGCGAACCTGAAGTGCGGAGATTGACCTTCTCACCGGAAATGCTTCCAAAATCGTTGATTTCCACCCTCATCTTCAGTCCCCAACCTCGGGAATCCCCCACATCCTTTAGTTTCCCCAGAATGCTTTTCTCGCCATCCGCTCCCCTGATTCCAAGAAAGTGACAAATCGGTTTTCCTCCCTCTTTAGGCGACAGGTTGATCCCGACATAAACCCCTAACTGCCACTCTCTGAAAAATCATTCAATAAATTAAATTAATTAGTATAATTAATCATTCCCATAAATTTTCAATCCTTTTTTAACGATTTCTGGCTCACAACTGAGTGTCAGTTGCTCGATAGCCCTCCATCTGTTCCTTCAGCTCAGTCAGATCCTCGCACTTATCGTCCGATTCAATTCCCACTTCCAAAAAACGCAGAATTCGGAACTCGCCATCAACATTGGGAGGCAGTTGGAATGGGCGATCTTTCACGAGATGAAATTGGAACATGGTCGATGATGACGGTTAGATCTCCTCCACGAAACGGTATCTATTCAATTGCAAAAGAGAAAGTTCCAAGGAAACAATTGAAATTGCCACTTTTAAATGAGTAATAAACGAAGAATTGTCTTAATTGAGAAGAACAGTCTTAATTGTCTAATAAATTATTGATGGAATCACTAATTGTTCTAGCTGTACTCCAACTCCAACTCATTCAGTTCCTCCAAGTCAGCATGGCAGTACGCAGTTGCGAGAAAATGATTTTTACGCAATTTCTGAGAAAACGGGCATTCCCGTCGTCCGTCGTCTGAACTTCGCAGTAAATCCAGTTTAAAGATATAAATTAACTAAAGCATACAAAACATTTTCGAATCATAAAAGACTATTTGATTTTCAAGATTGAAAACAGATAACAATTACTGGTAAATTCATATATTTTTCACAGTAAATATTTTTATTTGCAGAATAATGTTAAGAAAGCATTGATTTTGGTTCATTAAATACTCTGCAATTTTTCAACAGTGACAACATTTACTTAATTGTGAAGCAATTCTTGAGATTCTTGAGACAAAACAAAACAGTAACCGTATAAATAATTTAATTTTTTATACCTTTTTGGTATATAATTTGTATGATTGATAGATTTTTTGTTCTTATCCAAATACTCATATAATTCATCTATCTAAATATTTTTTTTTCCTGTACAACTTATATTTCTATTTTGGCACTATGATTTCATTTCAGATTGAAGGACAACGATCTCCCATGATTTTTCGATTTCATCTCGACTTAAACACCTAAAGCACTAATTATTTTTAACTGTGATTACAAAACACCAATCGTAGCAATTGCACTTTGTCATGCTTACAAATCTAAAGATACTCATCTAATTGTGATGTACATGATTAGCTTAAACTTAACTTTACTCTACACATTCACAGACTGGCAATCAAATTTTTCTTTTAAAATAGCTAAAAAATCACATTTTCACCTGTGCTACTAATTAGCTAGCCATCTCAAGGTGCAAAAATCAATTAAATCTAGAGCTACCTTAAATTCTATCAATTGATATAAAAAATACATGAAATGCTGCTAAACTGCTTTAACTGTCGAGTGCCTAGATTGCTGCTCTAAAAAATAATTGTGTTTCTTATCATCTATCTTGGTACATCATTTAGCTTACAATTAGTGAAACAATTAAAGTGGAAGTGTTTGTGGGGGTAACTCCCATTATGTGGGTTAGTTAAAATAAGCAATCGGTATCTAAGGTGGTTGAATGTAAATACCCTGGTGCTTAATGATGGTCAAATAAAAAGCTTTGGTCTTTTGTGTTGATAATTTGTGTTGTTGTTTTCCGCATTTAAATGATGCTACGTTAACGTGCATAAATAAGAGCATAACATCCTTCAATACATATTTTGTGGGAACGATTAAAATACTTGTATGAGTTTCTCTGAAGTTCGCAAAATTATTGTCATGTTAAAAGAGTAATAAATAGTTGTACATTGAAACATAAGTCCAACTCATTTTCAATTTGATCATCGTTAAATTAATAGCAGTATTTTAACTATCCAATTATTGACTTCCTGTTTTTCAAAGCATTTCACTGGGTCTTCCATCTTCGTTTCTTTGAAATGAAAGGAAATTGACATTGTGTTGAAATCTCAGAAAAATCAGCATAGAACATATTTCAAATACCATTTTCAAATATCTTCATTCCAGTAACTTGTTTATGGGCACTTGTTTCATATTTAATACATTTGTTTGAAAAGAAGCCGGTTGTAAGCCAATTTTACTTCTTTCCTGCGGTTTCATCATTTGTCCGCAGTTTCCGTCGTCAAATGAAGGAAATTCATTTGGCTGAATATTTCCCAATTTTTAAAGCGGACACTCTACTTGAAGGAATATCAAGTATGTATTAGCTTTGTGGTTAGAAATTGCTAAGAGCTCATTTATGTAATGCATGGAACCGCATGAAATAATTATGAAATTATTATGAATATCAAACAAGTTGATTATAAATTTACCAACTTAGAGTTGTGTGGTTTCTCAGAGTTTATATTCGGAATAATTGGAATGTTATATCCTGTATATCTATAATGAATCTCTACGTCAACTTTGAATAATCAGCAGAACTTCGCATACAGGATGTCGTCAAAAAATTATTTTACGGATGCGATTCATTCAATGTTTAAATTTCTCTGAAATCTTGTAAATTAAAAATATCTTATTACAAAATAAAACGGTTAGCGCGTACTATGCAGCTGCTTCCTCTATTTTTGGAATAATATGCTTGTGGCCTGTCAATTTAGTTTCAAAACATGCAATAACGTTCGAATTTGGGATATGAAAGATTCAAAATTTTAAATTCTTTTCCTTTATGATCTTATTTTTCCTTTATAGAATTTTTATATACTATGGGTTAAAACAACAAGTTTTTCGAAAAGAATTCAGCTATATATGTATATTTTCTGATAGGTAGGTTAGCAATGTGGATGTAATGATAATAAAAATATATTTACTAAGTATCCATATAATTAAGTTTTTATTTCTCATAATTTCTTGGCAATATCAGTAATTATTAAGAAAGTGTAGCAATAATATATTTGATATTTTTCAGAATATTTTATTTATGTGTTCTTTTGTTTCATTATGTTTTCATTTTCATTAGTACTTAAAAATAATGTAATAGGATTAGATACTACTTGAATTGACGATTCTTCTTGTGTCAACGTAACTATATGTGTTTTCATTCTAGTTTATTTTGTTTGTCAAATATATATGTGGATAATATTCTGGGAAAATCAAACTAATGCAAAGCAGAATGAGAGTAAAGTAAGCTTCAGAGTATTTTATAGAGTTTTGCGATCCGGAGTTTGGAGAGGATGCTGTATGTAAAATAACATGTAAAATATACATCGTTAGGTTTAAAGTATTATAAATTTCATTGTTTCTTGGATATTTCAAAATTGTTACCATCAAAATCGAAGAAACCATGCTGCGTTACGCTGCCATGAGAATTTTTGGCAACACATTTGTAATGTCCTGTGTAGTTAAGACCATTTTTGAAATCTGTTGCGGGAAACTCAAGGTAGCTTGTTTCGTTACTTGTTGTGTAGATTTGCAGTCCAGAAAATACTTTCAAGGCGTAAGTTTTATTGTAATACCAAGTAAACTTGGGAAGTGGATAACCCTTAGCTTTGCAGATGAGCCTGTATTTTAGATTCTCAGTACAGCCATATTTTTCAAATTGAAGGGCATCACTATCCGATGTTGGAGCAAGCAAATCTGTAAAACAAATTATTACTGATGTAGCAAATATAATTTTTGTAAAGAGCAAAAGGTCTACCATGCAAAGAAAATTTTAAGTTTTAACGTTGGCAATCTGAACTACCGGTATACTTTATTTGGAAAAATGAAATTCAGCAATAAAATTTATGTTCGCACTTTCGTCTTAAGGGTTAAGGTTTTCTGTGCATGTTATACTTTTGCTCGTATGATAAAAAATTTAGTACATACGTCTTGTTTCAAACTCTGTTGATGCAAGCAACATTTCTGTGGAATTCCACATGTAAGCGGCGCAAACTATTTGTACAGTATCTAAAGGCAGTCGTATGTGGAGAGTGACCACAATGTTTAAGTTTTTAGTGTATGGCTTTTCCTCCGTGTACGTTTTATTAACTGTATCTCCGTTGTGGAACAAAAGCTCCGACTGTCGATTTTTGTACACAATCGTTAGGAAAATTGGAGTGTCTACGAGAACTTCTGCTACCTCGCAAACAAACTTGCTGGTTTTGTTTGTAAAATATGTGGATTTGACTCCTTTAAATCGGATTAATTCTTCGTTCTGAGCTTCTCTCCAGTATATGTCTACAATTCAATTTAAACTTTTAAAATAAATTTTGCATACATAGCGGGAATGTTAATTAATTCACTTACATTTCTTATTTTTCAATAATTCAACTACTGGCCAGCGCTTTTCCAAACCCTCCACTGTACATTGTACAATCCCACTGTAAGCGTCGAAGGATGACAGATACCTATACCTTAACCTTACACAATAAAGACTTTTATCTGTGTCACTGCACTCATAAAACGCACTAGAGCGATATGTTTCCTGAGTTTCTTTCTCACATTTAGCTACATTTTTAAAGCAAATTTGGCTCAAAATACTACATTCAAAAATGTTTCTGCATGCGAAAAAAATTATTACAGGATTTTTGTATGGTGACTTGCATTCTAATTGCAAATTAGTATTATCAACAAGTAACACAGGTTCCTCGATAAATTCAAAGGACCAAGATTTAATTACTGTAGGCTTGCTACTGGTGTTCAAATTTGCTTCACAAACTGCTGTTCCTTTCATTCTCGTAATATCTGAATGAAGAGATAACTGAGCAATGTAACTGTTTTCTGTGTTTGTGTATGTAATATTCAAATTCTTATTTAGGGTGCTATTGCTGTCTACAAGAATTCGAACAGTATTTCGTTGTAAAGCGCACTCAAGCTGAATTTTGTCATGTGTGAACGCTTTCACTGTGATTCGGTTTGAAAAAAGATTTGGATCTGTGATTTGTGAGGTTGTAGCCTCCAATGTTAATGACAAATTGCCCTGTTGACATTCGTAAGTTCCATCAAAATTGTGAGTGGAAATGAATCCTTGGGTGGGGTTATATGGTAGAAACTGCCTTACGAGTGAATTATTGCTCTAAAAATAGGACCATACTTAGACACGGTATATATCATTTATACTTTAATCAATATTTAGATTATCACTCGTTGCTTACCTTCTTATATAGAAAAACGTCCTTTGTAGGGTCTGTTGTTAGACAAGGAATAAGCTTTGAATCCACCATTGTATGAGCTGAATCTACCAACAAAGGGCTGGCAACTTGATTGGAATAAAGTATATGAACTTTATCTAATAACTTAAGTGGTTCCAAAGAATAACAGCCCAGCTCCATTGAAACTACCACATTGTCCTCTTTTTTAATCCAACTAAACCGTAAAAGTAGTTCTAAAGCGTACTTAGAAAGTTGTGCATGTCTAGAAGGAGGCGTAGGCTTTACTAAATTCAGTGGAATATTTACACCACTGAACTCCCATTTTAAGTCATGTTCGTAAGTACAACTAAATCTGAGATTTGAAGAGTTTCCTGAAGAATATAACGTCAACGGATTTTTACTTGACTCAGGTTTTATCATCCAAGTTTCTGTACTGTAAAATACAGCTATTTGTTGACAGTTTGCATTGTTTTCTATATGAAAAACTATTAACTGCAAAACCATCCAAACTAAACCTTTAATGTTTACGATGTACATTTTTAAATTTGTTGTATTTTCAATCTATATGAAAAAATTCTCTACTCAACAAGAGTTTTTTGAGATTACCTATCATATTGTGTAATCGTCAAGTAAACCGTTTATATACTGTCGCAAATCTTCCTTCATTTATAGATACGCACTAATTACAATGCGTCAAATTCATAAAACCGCAAACGACAAAACCTCATCTTCCTGAGAAATAATTCTGACGTTTTTACTGTGACAAACGAAAGTAACATTCAGTTTTTGTGCATTAGCAAAGATAAAGCTGAGTTTTAAGTGTGAGCATTCTGTTCTTAGGATTTTAACGATAATCTTCAATTTAGTTCCGTTCTTCACCATAACGATAACCAAAAAAAGACTACCATCAACAGTTTTGATGATTTAATTTCCAGTATTAACATTTTGCAGTGTTTTATTTCTGACTACTAAATCACTACAAATAAAATTTTAATTTTGTTCTTTGCAAGAATCCTGTTTGTTTTTAATTGATTGTTTATGAGATTAGAATATAAGCGTGAATCTTCAGCGCGTATATAAAGCCATGCAATACCCCTGTGTCTTTGTTTTAACCCTAGTGACCTTCGCCCAGTCCAGAGAACCACCAACTTTTAACTTTTGGCCTAAAACTAGGGCCCGTCACTTTATTGTTAATAGAACCAACGTTTTTAATGCCAACAGGAACGATAGTTGCATTCAAGCTAACTGCCATGCGCCATACCCAATACAATGGAAAATAAGAGGGTATATTTCACCGGTAAATTTTGTGAACATAGATTTTTCACCGATGAGGAATATATTAACTTCAAGATATGAAATACATGGAGCTTTTGGTGACTGTAATAAAAGTAAATTTTACGGTTTAAAAGCGTCTCTAGAAGTGAAGTGTGAAAGCATAGAGCGCCAAGCCCTGTACGCTAGTTTTTTCATTCATGCTCATCAAAGCTCCAACGAAACACTGGTTAATCGAGTAGCAGAAACAATTTATGATTCAAATATTCTGCCATGTCCAACGCTGAACCATATTTTCCCAGTGTTCCTACACAGATGGTTACATAAGGTAACAGAAATTCAATTGTATTTTTTGTATTCTAATATATTGCACTGATGCAAAAAAGAATTCATGAAGGGCCTTCTGTCAATTTTTAAACCGGGTCCAATTTAAGTAACTATTTACAATTCAGGCCTTTGCTTGTGAAATTAAACGGTAGATTTAACGTATTTGAATTTCAAGGTTCCATTGGGAACACATTCAAAGATGATGCCGTTTTATTAGATTCCCTGCTATGAAACACCCACATGTGGCAAGTTTCAGCAACCTCTACGAAAGATTATTCTGCATAAAATATAAAGTTTTTTCGCTACAAAAAACGTTACTCATGTTTTTTTAGTCTAGAAAGGATGTGTGGGTTCAGACTGGAAGCTAACTGAGAAAAATTCATAGAAAATTGACAGAAGGCGCTTCATTACTTCAATTTTCCGTCAGTATAGCTGTTTAGTATGTGTACATATTAATCTGTTTGCAAAAAGTATTACGCCGTTGGCGCATCTGCGAAAGCCAATATTGACTTTACCATATTTGTCGGTCCGTCCGTCCATTCGTCAACACGATAACTACCGAACGCGTTCATCAATTTCGCTGGAATTTGTAAATTCAAGTGAAGAAAAGAAAAATTGAACCATGTAGAAAAAATACAGAACACAAAATCTTCTTTTTAATTTGTCTACACGCAACACACTAGTACTTTGACAGAAATGTTCGGTATTGCCGCATTAAAAATACTTAAAAATACGTAAACACATATACATGCTTACTTCTCATGCTATTATGAATGCTCACATGCAGGCGTATTTATTGTCAGCAGAATTTGTTGATGATGGTGATGTTTCGTGGTGGTGGGAGCTCGGCAGGATTCGATATGCAGGTTCATAAAAAATTTTGGGGAGAATCAAGTGTGATTGCTATTCAATATTATACATTATTATGTCACGTCACATTGACGAAAAATCGTTCGAATGGACTAAATTGACAAAAAATCGTCCGAATGGACTAAATTGACCGAAAATCTTCCCAATGGACTAAATTGACCGAAAATCTTCCCAGTGGACTAAATTGACCAAAAATCTTCCCAATGGACTACATTGACAAAAAACCTCCCAATGGACTAAATTGACTAGAAACAGTTCAAATGGACTAAATCGACAAAAAATCATTAAATGCACTGAATTGACGAAAAATCGTTCGAATGGACTAAATTGACAAAAAATCCTCCCAATGGACTAAATTGACGAAAACTGGTTAAAGTAGGGCTTTAGCGAGAAGCCCAGCATTTTTCGTCACTCTATCTTTCTGTGGCAATTTTAAACCAACTCTTCCCCTCAGCCCACTATGACAATTTTTCGTCAATTCAGTGCATTTAACGATTTTTTGTAGATTTACTCCATTTTAACTGTTTTTAGTCAATTTAGTTCATTGGGGCGATTTTTCGTCAATTTAGTCCATTGGGACGATTTTTCGTCAATATGACGAAACGTAATAATGTCGAAAATTGAAAACCAATCACACTTGATTAACTCCCCAAATTTTTTATGAACCTGCATTTTAAATCCCACCGAGCTCCTACCACCACGAAACATTATCATCATCAACAAATTCTGCCAGCAATTGCGATGTCTGCTCCCATGTAGCCTCAAAGTTTGGGTCCATTTATTATCCCAACATCAAGGGGCCAAAATACCACAGGTATAAGGGGCTGTAGAAAATTTTGCACAATTAAAATTTTGTTCTATGTGGTCAGACCTTCGAATGATGAGTGTTTGCTATCGATGGAAGGTCCAGAATTACTGAAGGTCTCATAAGGTCCTTTTTGGAGACATAGTATGGTGAATGGTATGGGTGTATGGTAATAACACCGGTTTGCAAAGTCTAAAGTTCTAATTCTTCATACTTTTGTAGACTAATCTGGTTCAAATCAGCGATGACAGAATTCGGTACATCCCAACGGTTGGATTTGTATCCCACGATGTGTTTGAGGGGGAATACGTTTGCCAGCAGTTATCTTCACTTGTTAATATTACAGCCTTGAAAACACCCTCGCTCAGATCGAATGACTTCAGCTTTGCACCAGCATCCAAAATTATACGCGTTTCTAAGCAAGACTCGGTCAAGCTCATATGTTTTTCCAAACTACGAAATAATGTTTCTCTACAAATTGACGACACTCGTTTTAATGTTTATTTTGAATACTCAAACCAATTTAAGGTCATAGCAAATGTTACCCTACGTCCTGAATATTATGGCACTTTTAATGTGACAGGGAAAGCCATGTGCGAAGGAAGCTGGAACAACACAAATGTTAAAGTAGCTGAATGGACGTATGAATTTTTGGAACTCCCAACACTTCTCATAAATACTACAGAGCCTACAGCCATGTGTTTGTCTAAATTTGCCCCTATCAATGTTGAAACATACCAATGTTTTAATAATGACAACCATTGCAATTTTAAATATTCTTTCATGAATGAACTGTTAAAAAATACTCTTGATTATGGTGATCTTCGACGAACAAATCACATCATCAGAAAAGATTATGGTGATGACTGCAAGATGGGCAAGTACAAGGATCTAAACTGCATCAGCTTTCTTGTAAGAGTAAACAGCTTAATCGTTTGCAATGTACTTGGTCTCTCAGTAAAATGGAATTCAATTGTGGCACTCGACTCAAACACATGTAATTCTTCTCCTTACGAATTTTACAAACAATTCATGCCAAAAAATTGATTTGCAGTGTTTTGCTTTCAGATCTAAGTTGGCATCATGTTCCTGATGAGTTTCTTGTGCGAATTGAAGCTGTCCAAGAAACTCTGTATACAAATGAAACCACATATTTTGAGTGCAGAGCTGTGAAAAAGTTGTTTGCACAGTATTTGTCTTTCGTAGTCGAATTTTAAAATGGGTCAAATCAAACTCTTAATGCAGATAAAGGAGACATTGGAAGTTTCTCTTATAATCTTCATGTTCGATTTGCAACTATACACATTAAACTTAATATTCATACTGTCAAAATACATTGTATTGCTCCGTGGTGGAACTCATCCGCAATCGAAGTTGCTTCGAAAGCAGTAAAAATGAAGCGTAAGTTATCCATGCTTTGGTAAACAATGTTTCAGTTCATTTATGTAATTTTAAATTGGTTTTGGTTTTAGACAAGTTTGCACCAGAAATTGTTGGTGAAAATTCATCACACAATATTCAACATTTTTACTCTGGACAAAAAAATCGCCGACTCATGTGTAACGTGACTGGTGAACCAAGACCATTATATATGTGGTTTTATAACAATACGAATGCATCAGTTGTATTTCCACGTCTCAAAACAAATTTAGGATCTAGTGGAGAGGCTTACCTTGACTTCTCAGATGCAGTCGAGCACCAGTATGCCGGGTTATACATTTGCACAGCAGAAAACAAGCTTGGGAGGGTATCGAAATCTTTTAATGTCACCATATCTGGTATAAATCAACCTCTTGGAGCAATTAAGAAATAATTTGAACTATTGTAGTACACGCAAGAACGGACTCTATTATATTTTTATAGATGCACAGTTTGTTATTGGGCCACTTTATTTAGCACTTATTTCAGTTGGAATAGTACTTACTGGCATCTCTGGCTTCGGTTTAATTCTAATTTTGATTAGAATTATTCAAAATAATAGAACGCAGAACTCACAATCTGAAGAAATTGAGATTTTTTTTTGTGGAAGACCAGATATCACTGGTAATGCAAGCGAAGAAAATGTAGAAGACGTGGATTATTTACCATTCAATAAAAGTTTTGAAATTCCGCTAGACGACCTCGAGTTTAGTACGTGTACTTTACATCTATATAATGTTTGAAATTGGTCGTCTTGAAACCTGTAAACTAGTAGTTTGAATTTTATCAGCATGTAAAGAGAAAAACTTACTTGGATCCGGTGAGTTTGCATTTGTTGTCCGTGCCACAATACGATCTACAGAGAAATCCGTGGCGTTAAAAATACCCAAGCCGTCAACCGACATCAACCAATTTGTGTCTCTGCTGTCGGAAATAAAAATAATGTCATTTGTTGGTCAGCATCCAAACATAGTGACGTTAATTGGTGTGTGCACAGAGGGAATCCGAGTTCGTAAGTAATACGTTTAGCTTGAGCGTGATCATTTGTTACAGATTTATTGCACTACATTCACACTGATTCATATTATCTTTGGGCGATTAACTTGTACTGAAAACAATTTTAAGCGTTAAGGATGAAATTACATATTTTTAGGTAGCATATTTCCGTGTGTTCTCTTCTTCTCTAAAATGACGATTAGTTGGTATGGGAAAAGCTATGGGAAAATCATAGATTTATCACACATCATATTACAAATGCTTCTCCAATTTTGCCGTAAGATATATGACCCAGCATTCAAGGTTTTAGACACTACTTGATCTCATCACCTGCCAGTTATGCAAGAATGTTTAGCGACAGAAAATAACTTGATACTATTAATTAATGTATACTGTCGTGAATGAAGGGGATAATATAAATACTAGAGCAAGTCTTTTCTAATTAGTATGTTTACACATGATGCTTGATTATAATTAGAGCAACATCTCAGATAGTTTTCACATAATTTTCGATAAGCCGTTATCGTCAATTATTTCAAGAATGACGCTGATTAAATTCTTTAACTTGACAAGTAGCATCCAAATGTTTTAAAGCTGCGAATTATTAGCTAGTTAATTTCATACCAAGCCTGTTTACCTACGTACCTTCAAAGATTTGTAGCCAGGAGCGTTAAATGGAGGTTTCAGTGCATGGGATTTCAAAAGTTCATTAACATATCTTACATGCATATGTCCATGACATGACGTTGAAGTTTACAATTCCCTAAATGTAAAATAGAGTTCGAATTTAAAAGCTATTAAGAACCGTGAATTTGTATGACCAAATAAAATGACACGTTTGGAGCAAAGAGTTGTGTCGGTGAATTATAATTATGCATGCAATTTTTCTTCCGGAAATTCATAAACTGTGCTTGTGGGTTTAGAAATAGGAATTTTCAATCATGGTTTATACCAACACGAAGGTAACGAGGTATCAACAAAGAGGCACACCATCCACACGCGATTACAAAATTTTTATCATGTGAATGATTTACTCTATGACTCCAGAGATTGAGTTGATGCCTGGAAATGAGCATGTGATTTTATGAAATCCAGAAGACTAAATCCAGTATTATTATATTTTCAAATAAAAACGAGCAGTTAACAAGTAATTATATATTTGAATGATTTTGAAACAGGATCAGTATTTATTGCAACCGATATATGTGAGCGAGGAAGTCTTAGCTCATTTCTCATCAACTCTAGAGATTCTTTCGTAGATTTAATTAATGCAAATCAGAAAATTGATAGCAATTTGATGCCTGAAATTACGTCACCAAATATGGTGACCACATTAGACCTAATTAGCATTTCTGCTCAAGTAGCGAAAGGAATGGAATTTCTTGCCTCCAAAAAGGTAATACATAAGTGCAAATGTTATGCCTAAATATCATAACATATGCTTATTAACTAAAAAGTTTTGCCTACCTACAAAATTGCTGTATATTTTCCAATATTTTATTGAAAAGGTTGTCCACGCCGATTTAGCCGCGCGTAACGTGCTTTTGACTTCAGAAAAGGTAGCAAAGATTTCTGACTTTGGACTTAGCAAAAAGCTGACAAACAAAAATTATTACAAGAAAAAATCAAAGGTACTATAAACTATTAACTAGTTACTTTACTTACAATTTAAATATAGCAATGGATCATTTTTACCATGTAACTGAATCTTTGGAAATTTTTTAGAAATTTATATTACAATTTGATTGACTGTATGATTTTTCAGTCACTCTTGCCATGGCGATGGATGGCTTTAGAATGTCTCACAACGTTAGAATTTTCGGTTAAATCCGATGTTTGGGCATATGGTATAACTCTTTTTGAAATATTTTCGCTTGGCGACGTTCCATTTCCAAATGAAACATGGAATGACAATTTTGTTGCAAAATTGAAAGGGGGAATGAGGATGGGGAGACCTAACTACAGTACGCATGAAATGTATGCAATTAAGATTTGTATATTGGAACCATTTGTGCTCAAATCCTTATAATAAAAGGTTTACTACTTAAGTAGATGTTATAAAACGTTTACTACTTGATTTGTTTTTCAGA
Organism: Willowsia nigromaculata; assembly: GCA_034700605.1. NCBI lineage: Eukaryota > Metazoa > Arthropoda > Collembola > Entomobryomorpha > Entomobryidae > Willowsia > Willowsia nigromaculata. Next base: position 13,259 of record JAQIXX010003836.1, read on the forward strand.
TTTTGTCAAATGTGTATTTGCTGGGAAAAAGAACCACATCAACGTCCGGAATTCTCTCATTTACGTGCATTTTTTGAACGGAAAGCTCACGAGAAAAGCTCACAATAAAAAATACAAATTTTGGTTTATGCAATGGCGTGTTTGACATCCTGTAAGCAATTAGTGCCGATATAATAAAATAATTGTAATGCTTGCTTTTGTATACGTGTTGAAACAATAATGAAACAAAACATCCATGTGGTTTCAGCTAGAGCATAATAGCAATACAAGCATTGAAAATTTACGGATTCATTTCAAGTAATGATTAAGAACTAAAACTAATGCACCGTTGCTAAGTAAAAACATAGTTGAACAATTTTATCTAAACCCTCTCCATTTATCTTGCCGTGATTAATTAGATGTTCTTGTAGTTTCAAAAGCCTGCTTTATGATAACGTGAGCGATTTAACTGCAACCTGCTTGGCCTTCCTACCTGACATTTTATTCACCAAACGCGTTTATTGATTATACACGACAATTTTCATGAAAATTAGTTTTAACAATATGCTTATTATTGCATTTTAATATGCCACCATGAGAATATATAATCGATTCTACCACTCCAAAATTTGAATGTTTCAGAAATCGGTTTTAATGATATATTAGGATAGATTAGACCCAACAAATTCGGGATGCTAAAATTCTGGGTTTAAAAACTCGAATTTTATTAATGTTGATTTTCGAGCCTTACTTTGATCCTTGGTTTTGGATTATTCCTCAAACAACTCAACTAGAGTCTACAGTCTACTTGGTTTACGGTATGTTTGGGGAATAAGCTAAAACAAAGGACAAATCGATGAAATCATAAGGCTTGAAAATCGCATGCTCCCAATTTCCATAAAATACGAGTTTTGGACTAAGAATTTTTGCAACCCGTATTTTTTTGGTCTAATCTATCCTAATACATCATTAAAACCGATTTCTGAATCTTTCAAATTTTTGGGGTGACACAATTGATTATATATGCTCAATGTTAATTAGAAACAAACAAACGTGCTAAAAATTGATTGTGTAATTTGCACCTATCGGGGAAATTTTGGTACTAATTAGTATGTTAGTATAAGTTCTTCCTTAAGGGGATGACTGAAACTTAACCACAAAAGACGTCCGGCATTACAAGAATTGTGAATAAATACGGTGAGCCCACTTTGATTTACAGGTTATATTCTTAATAGCATGACTTTGAATAAAGTGATATCACAAAGCAAATGTAAACCGCAGAAGTTTTACAGGCACCACAGAAACTATCAAAAAAATTCTCTTTTATAAAACCTATTTAAGCCATGTGGTTTACTTTTAACATCCTATTTATGTAAAAACTGCTTCAATTTTTTTCTGCTCATTATTTCACTTAGTTAACTTTCTAGCATTCGAGCTTTACTGAATTTGGTGCTTTTACAAACTCACATAAAGATTTGTCAAATAAAAATGAGAAGCTGTTAAAGAAATAGTTTACATACATCTATAAATTTCCAGAACAACAATGGATTCATATAAAACACATTACATTTACAAAGGTCGTTTTTTCAAATGTAGGGTAGTTCCTTTCTATTATGTACATTTTCTTAGAATTAGTTTTTTGATTGCAATAGTTGGAGGAAAAACAGTACCACCTTCAATAGTTGTCAGATCCCTATTTAATAGCAGTTTCCAATATATTACTGTTGAAAATGGAACGGATGTTTTAGTACTTCAAAGTGATGAATGCGTGCACATATTTTGTGAAGCATTGTACCCAGTACATTGGAAAGTTTCTGGATATCTTTCTTCGCCCGTTTTTGTTAGCATATTGGAAATTAACATTGCCATGGCATCTATGCCATTTTATCAAATTTCTGCCAACTTAGGACACTGTTTGAAACCATCACCGCCAAATACTAAGGTATCTATAAAAGTAACATGTGAAACGGTGAATCAAAGTAACATCAAAACACAGCTTCATGTTTTTGCAAATTGGGATTCAAGTAAAACATTAATTCAGGCGAGTTTTTTAACTGTCCGTGATTCAAACATTCTTCCGTGTGCAACTGTAGAATACCAAGTTCCCGTGTCATTACGACTGATTCAAAAGGTAAGACAAGTGTATTGCGCCTAATCCTGTGTAATTATGAAGTTTGTAATTTATAGTTGTCTCATATTAAGAAAATCAAGTGTTAAGTGTATTTTTGAAGAGTGCTTCTACTGAATGGTAAAATTATACCATTCATATCATTCATTCATGTCTGTCTCATTGTTTGTTTTTCTGTCTGTCTGTGTGTTTGTCTGCCTACCTATTTGTCCATCTGCCTGTCTGGTGCGGGAATAAATATAAGTAATTTTATTGCGCTTCAATCAGATGAATATATGAATACATACTTTATGTCTGATAATTATTTTATCATACAGAATAAAGAGCTTGTTATACCGATGAACGACAGTAGTATTTACTTTGATCCTACTCAAGGATATATATCCGATGACGTATTTGAGGGCGAATACATTTGCCGGCAGTCATCTTTCTTCGTGCAAATAACAGCATTAAAATCTTCTACACTCAAACCCCACGACTTTGGGTTCTCGCCAGTTTTGGGCTTGATACGTGTTTTTAAACAAGACATCGTTCAACTAAAGTGCTTTTCAAAACGAGGGAAACATGTTACTCTACAAATTGATGAAACTCGTTTCAATGTTTCATATGAATACTCGGACAGTTTTCAAATAAGTGTTAAAATATCTCTTCGTTCTGAATCTTATGATGTCTTCAACGTAACAGGAAAAGCTATCTGTATTGGAAATTGGAAAAACATGACAGTAAAGATTGCAGAATGGATGTATGAATTTTTAGAGCCCCCTGTATTAATCCTAAGTAGTACAGAGCGCAAAGCAACTTGTTGGTCGAAGCTTTTCCCAATGAATTTGTACAGCATTCCTTGCCTCAGTAGAATGGAATGTGATTACGAAAACTCTTTGTTCAACAGCATGAGAATTGTAAGTCACCGCGAGGATTTTCAAGCTGGTAAAGTGGGCATTTGCCAAAGAGACGATGGCAATCTAAATTGTGCTACTGTTTCCTTTGTCACTTCGGGTTCAATAGTTTGCGTTGTGGCTGGATTGCCTATGCGATGGGATATCTCCCGAGCCTTGGATAGTCACTATTGTAAATTACTTTTATTTGTAAGAAATAATACATATACAGCTGGAAATGCAATCTTCGAGTGTAATTATTAGATATGTTTTAATGTTTGTAATAGATCTTAGTTCAGATCATCTATCTGAAAGACTTCTCATAAATATAGAAGATGTAAACGAGACATTATACACCAATGGAACAACAAGGTTTTTTTGTAAAGCTCATCTATACCATTTTGCTGCCAATCTAATATTTGCACTTGGGTATATAAATGGCTCGGTAGAATTTTTCCCTCCAGACGACGGTAGTCTTCTTCTAAAAGATTCGAATATGCGTACTCGAGAAAACGGTCATGTATTCGCGATGTTGGAAATACACGTTCCAATCGATGCAGTACAAATGCATTGCATAGCTAATTGCTGGAGTTCATCATGTCAAAAAATAGCCTCCACAAATGTATTTGTAACCAAACGTGAGTTTTGTCCCATTATAGAAGCATTACGTTTTTAATAAAATATCTCGTGTCATGGATATATACTCTCAAATTGCAGACGCATTTAGCCCAAAAATAATTGACAGAAGTATACCACAGGAGCGCTTTTATAGAGGTGAGAAGTTTCGTCGACTATTATGTAACGCCACTGGTGAACCTACGCCGATGCATTTCTGGTATTTTATCGACTCAAACATTTCGATGACAACCGTAAGCCTAGGACCTACTGGTGAATCATACCTGGAATTTCGAGATTCCATCGAAAATAAACATGCTGGTGAATATAAATGTGTAGTTAAAAACAAGTATGGAACAGCGGAAAGGTCCATTTTTGTTACAATCGCTGGTGAGTGTATCACATTATTTATGAGACTTGTATTTAGATGTATGTCCACCGTCCTAATTTTGTGGTTTTTGTCACAGATGCGAATCTCGACCCAGGAAACGTTGCTAAGATATCATGTCTCGTTATTGCCATTATTCTAGTTATCCTGTTTTTACTCGCAATAATTATATATAAAAGAAGACAACTGAACGCGAAACCCAGCCGAAATTTGACTTCAGAAGAAGTTGAAAATTTTTTTCTTGGAAAGCCGGAAGTTGTGGGGAACAAAGGTTCATGCAATTCTGAAAATGCTGACTGCCTGCCTTTCAATAAAGATTATGAAATTCCACTAGCGGATCTAGAATTTGGTGATTATGGAATAATAAATGACCCAGTTAAGTATTGAAATTATGGAATACTTAGGATTAACTAAAGATGAAACATTTAATTAGGGTTCGCCAAGCGAAACATTCTGGGCTCCGGAGAGTTCGCTCATGTTGTTCGTGCGCTTATTCTTTCTACAGGGAAACCTGTTGCCCTTAAAATACCCAAACCATCAACAGATATCAATCAGTTTATGTCACTTCTCTCGGAAATTAAGGTCATGTCATTTGTCGGTGATCATCAAAATGTGGTACAGTTAGTGGGTGTTTGTACTGAAGGCATTCAAATAAGTAAGTCATGAACTAACAAGAAGAATTTGTTTTTGTAGTATGTACAGAAAAAGTTTGGCACTTGGTGGAGCAGATCGAAACTGATCTGAGATTCGCTGCGTAAATACTTACCGTAAAATCTGAAATAGACGCCTCTTCGGAATTACGCGCCCCCCTTTAATAGACGCCCCGGTGTCTACGGACGAAAAAATCGATTTTGCACGTAGACGCCGGGGCGTCTATTTCAGATTTTA
>JAQIXX010003837.1:0-18131 GCA_034700605.1 Willowsia nigromaculata
GATGTAGCTCCTACTGCAGTGCCTATTGGCTTAAACTTGATTCGTCCAATCATGGCAAAAGATGCTCGAGACCGTATTAAGGTATTTGATTCGAACAAAAAAGTGTGGATGGAGTATCTGGATAAACGAATAGATAGAGGTACGTTATACGTTTAGTACTACTGTTTATTAATTAAATGCTTGAATTACAAAACCCGCATGAAAATCCCATCTTATAGATCAAAGGACTGCACGTTACGGTGGAACAAAACTTTGACTGAACACTGATTTAAACGTATTTGTAATATATAATCATAAATAAATTGACAATACAATAAATGCAGTTTTAAGTAACCGAAGGAAATGTGTCATCTTTTCATCGCTTTCAAAGCCTCATATTTTGCTTGATCCTCCCGAGGTAAAGACGTTGTGGCTCGAGGAATGGCAACTTGGAAATCAAGCATACAGACCAATACACTAGAAGCTTTGTCATTGTCATCATCAGTATCAGGGATATCTGATTAGAAAAGAAAATTGTTATCATTATAATGTTTTAGGAGTAGAAATATTGGAGAGACTTAATATCTGTAATAGTTTACCTTTTGGCTGACTTTCCGACAAATTGGAAATGTTTCGCTCTACAGCAGTCATGTATGTGAAACCTATATGGGCAATGATTTCACATTACAGCAATACAATAAAAAAATTAAACACCAAATACTCCTTGGAAAAATGCTCAACGTACTTTCTAGTAAGGGCTTTCAGAACACACAAGAAACCTACACAATGAAACATTGAATCAGATCTTTTCATCAATTCATATAATCATTAAATTAATTAATCATCATAGACATTACCGTCCAGGCCGTAGTAAAGCTGGATCAATTAGATCAGGTCAATTTGTAGCTCCAATTATCAAAACGCCCGGTGTACTGTGAGTTCCATCCAACTCTGCTAATATTTGGGATACCACTCTGCATTATGACATAATCATGAATACGTAAATTACAGCACTTCAGGATATCTTTGGACATTTAACTGCAATAAACAGTATACTTACCGATCAATCACTCCACCCGAGTCTCCTGCTCTCCCTCTATTTGGTGCTAATGCGTCCAGTTCATCGAAAAAGACGATGCATGGTGATGTACTTCTGGCCTTTTCGAACACTATAGCTTTTTATAGCTGGGCAGAATGAATTTTTAACTTGATCATGAACCGCTCGGAATTTCCCTTCTGTATAGGCACCTTTAATTGCAGGCTGGGGATGGGAAGAAATGGCAAAATATTTAGAGCTCTTCTCAGGTTATACTCTGTCACAGAGTTAAAACCTATTGTCGTTAAATCTTTCGGGCCATTAAATGATTTTGGTAAAGGGAGAATTGTGCATGTGAAATGTGCTTCATATGAGCTCTTCTTCCGAGTTCTCTTTTCATTAATGTCATCCGAAAATTTGCAAAGATTGACCCATTGACCAGGCCGAACCAGGAACTTTGAGAGCGTCTCATCATTTAGCCAAATCACTCTGTCGGGATCCACATCCTGTCTGTCATATTTCAAATTTGTGCAAATCTCAAAATCTCATCTAGAAGAACTTCACATTGCAAACTGCTTCCCCCGAAATAATCGTCTTTGGTTTCACACCCGAATTTCAAGCTGGATAACTGTCTCTGGCGAATTAGGACTTGAGCAAATGTCACAAAAGCGGTTTCAAAAGTGTCTTAAAGATGTTTAGGAGCGTGACTCAGAGCAACTCGGATAAGGAATGGAAGATAAAGTCGGGACGTGGAATTTTTATCCAGGAAGATATTTTTATTATATTTGAGAGGAAGATATTTTTTAACTTTATATTTTATAGAGATAGTTCCTATAATGGGAGGAATTCATAGCCCAACAAATTGTCATTAAAATGAAGGTTTTATTTTTTCAAAATCAAGCAGCATATTGACAAAAGATGCTCGTTAAGTTGATGCAATTAACGAACACACTACATACATAGTATGTTAAGATGTATGATGTTTTAAATTGAATATTAAAGTATATCTAGAAGTTTTCTAGTAGTAGCATTACGAAATTACTGTGCAAATACTGAATTTATTGTCTTTCTCGATTTACGACCATGATGCAAACGAAATTATCACAAAACTTTTTATTTTTTTAGATGAATTTTAGTAACTGTGTTCTGTGATTTATAATTTATGAATAAACGTGAGAATTAACCTTTGAAGATGTGACGTTTACTTCATATTCATATGTAGGCACATTATTTGCATTCACTATTTTGAAATGATGTGATTCAATTCAATACCTAAAATATTATATATATATATACCAATACCTCAGCCTCACGGTTGTGTAGCGTGGCAAAACGGTGCAACGTACTTCTTTAGTGAAAATTAAGCATAGATTAAAAATTTACATGAAAAATCAACGCTCGTTACAAGTTCCACTAAAATATATTTTGTTCAGATTAGTCTAACTAACTTTTTTACTATAAAGTCTCTGCCAAATTTGAATTCTTCATCTGCAGAGCCTCATTTGATTTCCAAACATTTCCAGTAAGACGTCTTTAGATTTACATGAACTTGATTTGTACTGACTGATGATGAATATTTATTTGTTCGGTAGGCGTGAGTTCTTCAGTCAGTGAGTACAGACAGATAATAAAATGCTAGGCATATCAGGAAGGCCAAGCAAATGTAACATGTACCATTCATTTACTTAAAGCTGATATGTCGACCATTTTTAAATCTTGGAATCATGTGTGGATATTAAAATTAAAAGTTTGCAAGTTAAGTTAAAGTTAAGAGTTGGAAGATGGTCATTTCATGAAAAAGTTTATAGTGACTCAAGGCAAAAACTCTGGAACGCATTAGTTGTCAACGAGCACAGAACTGAATTCCAGAGTTTCTAAATTGTCAAATTGCTGTAGTGTATTAGTGGTGTATTCAACACTCAAAATTGACTAAAGTTTTAAATAATCAACGAAGCAAAAATGGTGATTTTAAACTTGCTGGTGCTACTTTTAATGTGTGAAGTTAATTTTCAAGTTGATGCTTCTGTAGGGGGAAAAGATGTCACCTATACTCCACGAGAGAAGCAGCACTGGAAGTGGTATACTGAGTTCTAAAGCTGATAATTAATTATCTATTTAGTCAACAGGCATAATTATATGAGTGATTTTTTTATTCAATTATACAAGAATTGTTTAAAACCATTATTGCAGTTCAAGACTCGAGTACTACCTCGGCTAAGAATGGACTTTATGAAAACTGATTTCTATTTAATACGGTGGCTCCGTGGTAATTGAGATTGTCAGTTGTTTTCATATATTTAAATGACATGCTTTATTAATATGATTTAACACGGGATTTTTAAGTGGAAGCGGTAATTTTATTTATAAAGCCTGTTATTTACTACAATCAAGATTAAAGGTACTCCATACACGACATAATATGCATAGGTACCTATTATGGGATTTGTTGTAATTTAAGAGATAATATTCATTCTTTTGTTGTAAAGTGTAAAAATAAAGTAAAAATATAGATGCATCATTTGGAAAGCAAAATCACAAACGTTCTCGAACATGTTGATGTTAAGCGTTTGTGACATATTATGACCTCTCTCACCCTTACCACAACTTAGAAAACATAATCATCGGTCGTTAATTCTAAAGTAAATAAGTATTCAAAGTAATGTTATTTGTTGATATAATACCCCCGAAAACGCAAACCATATCAGGAAGCAGTCAAATCCCACTTGAGTCCTGTCGACGTGTATTTTGTAGGACCCTGAAAAGGCACCACTCCACAGGTAAAGTTTGGCACTTGCTTTTCAAACGATATGGACATTCAAATGGACGACGATGGACAATATTTCAAAGACATTCGTACACTAGGGCTTGATACATGAAGTAAAATTTTATGTGTACATACTTGGATTGCTATTATATGCAAAATAAATAACCAAATCTGTTAAAGATCCAGTGGTTTTCGCTTGCTCTTGCAAAACTCTTAGTGCTTTGGTGAAATCGGTCTCATTCTGATCTTCTGTCAAGACAATTTTGCATTGGCTTCATCACTAATCGAGTCAAAATCACCGGAGGCAATGTCGGGGTATTTCACGCTGATTTTTACATCATCGGGTTGTCTATCAAGAAGTTGGAAGAATCGGTTTGTTCCACCGTCAACAACGTGTCTAATAATGGCTAAAAATAAAGAATAAATTAGGATGAGAAAGTGCTCGACGAATTCATGAAAGCTATTATTATTATTAGTATTACAAATGAAGAGTATGAAGCAATCAACAGTAAAATGCTCTCACCATTATTCCAAATTTTCAAGAAAAATGCATCGTTTAACTCGATCGGGGTATTTAGCACAACCACAGCATAATCTTTTGCAGCGAATAATCGCTGTGGATTGCATTCCAGCATTTTTTGCATGAATAATTGAACTCGAGTACTCAACTGACGAGTCAGAATTGATAAAAAGAATCTTATAAATCCCACAATCAAGAACTCTAAATATTACGCTAGTGATTTCTCTATCTATAATTTCTTGGAGATTAGAACATGTCAGTCCTTCATGAACATATCGAACTAAACTCTAAATGTTTTATGCAGTAAATCTGTAAGAACCTCTGAAGATCAAAAGTAAACCTCCAATGCTAGCCTATGAGTAAGAAAGTTTTAATCTCAAAATATGACTAAAATTGATAAATGATAAATTCACATTAGTGGGAAACGGACACTAGAGAAATATAGATCTTTACCCACTCGTAAAAAATTACGTATCAGCTGCAGCTTGGATTGATTTTTGACAATTCAGCATTCACAGTTTGGCTCATGTATGTGGCTCACGCATGTTCCAGTTCCAGTGTGTACAATTTTTCCTTGTACCGATTCTGTAATATGATGCAATATGCAATGCATAATCTTCTGTTCCTCTGTTGTATGCTCTTCTTCATATGTACATACTTCAATGCAACAGGTCATATTTGTCATGAACTTTTAGTAATTTGGCTATATTGCAATTGTGATCGTTCCTTTGTCTCGAAAGACATAAAACTTTGTAAATGTTATATTTAATATAAATCTGTAATTTTCTTGAAATCAGTTCGAAGATTTTGCAACAAATAAAATTAAAATTTCACGAATGAATGTGTAATATTGCCCTCCATATTTTCTGAAATTATTAGTTCGATAAATTGAATTTCTAATCTGGTATTTTGTTAATCGGGGTAATCAGCGAATGCAGTTTCATTACCCACGTTTTTACATAATGTATTTTTATCTTTGTTCTTCGACCTACTTATGCAATGATATTTATACGATTACGGATTACCTTTACATTACAAAATCGGAAGATTTGCTGTGTTGACTTTGCTACTGGTTTTCATGAGAAATCTAAGGTACATCTAGTGTTTTTCTCCAGTCCTGTCATGCATGATTTTGAGATGCCTGGACTTCATCATCTAGCTCATGAGAATTCATAAAATAATGCATAACTCATGTGATAACAGACAAAAACCTGCACGAAAAGATGCACTGCAGTATGTACAGCTCGTGTGAATTCCGGTTTCCTACCTGTTTTGGTGTCGTTGCTCGTTGCATAAAAATACACCTTTTATTGCAATTAACTGAGAGAGGCTTCACTAGTCTGACTGAAGGCACTAATCTCGTAATAAGGTGTGTAAATATATGCATACATGCACACTCACGCTGTTGCTCATCTCATCATTAAAATTATTAGCTCAGCAAGAATTGAATCTTGTCCTCGTCAAAACATGCTTCCATATCCTACTGATGACGTGGAAGTGACCTTCCTACGCATTCATCGATTTTATGAGTTTGCACAAATTACGGATTGCAGCCTGTTTGTTGAAACTCTTCTATTGCCAATTCATTTTTGTGAAAAATGTAGGAAAAAAGTACAAAGTATTTTCAGAGAGCTTATGAATCATTATCGAATTTTTCCCCTGATGTATTTGTAAGTATTTGATACACTGCAATTTGTGGTAGAAAGTAAGTGCAAATTTGAACTTTTTGCAAGGATTCGGTCGGATATCAATCCGTCAGTTAGATTTACGCACGTAAATCTCACTACGATAATGAAATAAAGTCTTAATTATATGCTTGATTTCATCATCCTTGGATCCGATCCCATATAATAACTTTAAACAGAGCATTCCTTTTGGTTTTGCCCTTGCGTTCCTTTTTATCCATGCAAAAACGCTAAGCCTATTGTCCAATGCTAGTTTTCGTGTAATGGTCAATAAAAGAGTCACCTTGAACTTGTAACGATCTCGAGGTAGGAATCATCAAGGCTATCGAGCAGCTTGTTACGATAAATCCAAGATGCTACGAAGTAGGATTTTGCTCATATTATATGTAACAAACTTAACACCATTTCCCTTGTCGCTCCAGTATCAAAAAGTGATGAGGGAAGGAAAATTTCACTTTTGTATACATAATGAGCACCTCACAAGACTACCAATTAATTTATTTGCTTTAAACATTGTGATCCAATGTATATATGGGGCTACCTAAGATTTTGCATTTTTAACGTGTGCTTCGTTCCATAGTGTCCATCGTGGTCCATTATGGTTCATTATAAAAGCACAAGCTCAGAACAACAAAGGTTGTGCAAAACAAGCTTTTTCATGAGATTCTTCTTCCCGAGTTGCATAAAGTGGTAAGCCCACTAACAGGTATTGATACATTAGCAGGTTTACACCCTTTTTTTGCTGTTTTTCCTGTGAGTGACTATTTGGGTTTGAGTTTAAAAAAGTATACATAAAACGTTGCATTATCTTCACACGCTGATTAGAATTATAGGTGCTATAATTTTTGCAAATTACTGAACGTGATGTGTTGAGTGGGGTTTGTCTATCTAAAATGGTAACCGATATTGTGTAAGAGAACATGCTCGAAGATGTTTATCTAGTTTTTGTCTAACATCCAGTAAATACGAAGGCGTCATGGTCATGATTGTCGTATTTATACTGGAATACCAATCCCGAGTCTGCTTAGACGATAATCACGTTTTCTGCGATGCAGATTGTGGTTTAGATTTTTTTGTTGATGCTTGTAATTGAGTACTAACTTATCAGGTATTATCTGACGTCTGACGTCTTCCCACTTTCCCCGAAAAGCGGTGGAGTAAAGACAAAGAAAATTTGCATATAAGTTGTGCATCTGTGTGATCTCATTTTTTAGTTTGTTAAGAGTGTTCTGTGTTGCAGTTCCATCAAACTTGCTGTTACATTTTAAAGTTTTTAGAATTGCAACAATTTTGCAACAATGAAGTCATTTGCTAGTGGAGTGGTAGCACTTTTGTGCATTTCGTTTTACTATTTGTCCGTACACACTGTTACCGTTTTTGGCATAAGTGCCGAACAGGATCTCTCACTGACGGGAAAAGAGCTTCAGGCTTTGAAAGAAGTAATTCATATAGAACCTGGAATATTCAAGATTTCTTGTTTACCGGTGTGAATTTGTGCTAATGATGAATTTTTCGTTTGTTTCCCACAGTTCAGGAAAATGGTGCTACCCAAGCTCGAAAATGAGCATGACTACATGAAAACGGATGTTTATTTGATTCGTTGGCTGCGTGCAAAAAATTTGAATCTGAAGCAAGCAGAGACCATGTTAATGGATGTATTAAGTCATAACGGTTTTTAGTTAATTGTAGCTTTATAGATGAAGAAAAGCACTCTTTGGAACTGATGTTTATTGTTGTGTTTTAATTGCAGAACATCAAATGGAGAAAGCAATATAATATCGATGGAATTCATTCTGAAGATTGGTCAGACCTTTTCCAGGTAAAAATTTCGTATAAAATATCAATTGAGAGCTTTGTTAATTAAATCTGTTCTATTTACGACTCCTATCTAGGATTACCCATACACAAATGACACATTTGATTTGGCTGGAAGACCAAGTAAGTGATATTTCCATTCATATTTCGAATTGGTTGTTAGTTGTCAGTAGGACCAAAACCTGTGGTATAAGAATAAATTGTGCCATTTAGTTCTGCAAAGATTTTTGTCACTACAGATAGCTTTGTTAATCTTTCCAATAGTTTCTTGGAATAAAGGATATGAATTTGATTCGTTTTTGATCTAACTAGTTGGGGCGTTCTCGTTAAGTGATTGGGACTTTAGGAAGGCGTTGGCATCAGGAAACCAAGTTCGTTTGTTTCGATACATGATCAAATTGCTGGACGAGGCCACGAATGCCGTTCTCAGATTGCAGGCAGAAGGAAAGAAGGTATTGTTTGTTACATATCTAATTACCTGATACCCTCAAATTCATCATACACTACCGGACTGGACCGGTATTTCACCGAATAGTTAGTTCGAAACGCCCATGCCTCTATTAGGAGGATATGAATTTAAGATTATAGGTTAGGGATCGTGGCAGGAATCAATGAAATAAAAACTAAACCTTTGAGTAAACGTAAGGAAGAAAAAGATTGTTTCCTGTGTACGTACTTCAAGGCAACGAGTCTCTTGTGACACCTGTTACCTTTACCACTTTCCAAGTTTTTAGCTATTATATCTTTTTTTAAGCATCAAGAAGAAAAGTATACTCTTCAATTAAGTTTTGTACGAATAAAGGTTCTTCAAAAAGGAAATCAAAATTGTCAATGATCTGTTGAAAACTTAAGAAAGAATACAGTGTCATATGAAATTTGAATGCTAAATCCATTTATGTTTTGACAGGTTACTCAATGGAAAGTCCTCATGAATATGGAGGGTTTCAATTTGGTTCAGCACGGTTGCACATCATGTACGAATATCATGCTTTAATAAAAAGTGCACTCATTATTTATTAAAATTCCCAATAATTTCCAAATTTTTGCTTTCTGCAGGTTTGCCGGGCTTCACATACTTTGTTCAAGCGTATGAAAACTATTATCCAGGTTTCGCTGACGCGATTGTTACAATCAATAGTAAGCTTATATAAGCTAAGATTTTATCAAAACACTTCAGAGTCCCAACATATATTTTTTGTAACATTCTTTTTCTTTTTTTATACAGCTCCAGCAGCTTTTCACGTCATCCTTAATCTTGTCAGACCAGTGTTCACACCTCAAACTAGAGAAGCTGTAAAAGTATTCGGATCCAATAAAGCTCAATGGATGGCTTACCTCGATAAGGAGATCAGTAGAGACCAACGCTATCCCGAGTAAGTGTAGAATATATTATGCTTTTGACTTTCTGCAACAATCTATTACAAAGTGCATTTAACAATTTTGGGTACTATTGTTGTGTTTTTTAGATTTGGAGGCACGAGAAGCAATAAACTTTAGATTATGTGTGTATTATACTCACATTATCTCGTAGACTGTTATGTTTGAATGAGTTTTGAATGAACTATGATGTATTCAGTTTTGAATGAAAGCTTGGAATGCACCAAGTTTTGTTATTGTTTCACACGTACAAATATTAATTCAACCAATAAATGCATTTTAATTTATTATTCTTCTATATCACCGAGACTCTACTGATTACATTTTGAATTCATTTAATATCCAACAAGATATTGACATCGGAAATATCGTCATATTTCTGTATTCTCGAATTCTCGTAAGAAACTACAATGGACTTACTTACCTGAGAAAAATTTGCAGTGATTTGTTACGAGAAGGATAATTAAACCGTTCAGAATCAAGCTTAAATTATCCATTTGTAAAGAGAGAAACTGCCATTTTCAAACCTTAATACTTATACCATTTACATTTTAAAAATCTCTTTTGCTTGCTAAATTCGAATTGGTGGAGAAAGGGAGACAAAAACTGCAGACCTCGGATTACCTTAATTTCATCCGTTGTTATTACTAACAATTAATATGTTTACAATGCGTTTCATATAATAAGCTCATGTTTGATACTGCACGTTGATGACAGTTTAATATCAGCATAATTGTACTACTTGTTTGGAACAAAAAAGTTTAAAGACCGACTAAACCAAAAGATAACATTTGGTTTAAGCAGGTTTCGTTTTTGGGGTCATGAACTGTTAACTTTTTGCGTTCCAATAATTTATTCCACAGTTTCATATCTCGTGTGGGCTAACAATTTTAAGCCGATTGTACAATCAACAACTGAAAAGTGTGAAAAATCAGGTCAAAACCTCGAACTTTTTGACTGCTGCTGGATAATCGTTTGCTCACACACTAATGGAATGAAAGTCCCATTTATTTACAAGAAACAAATTAAATGTACATGTGTACCTATTTGCTATTAGGTATTCGTGTGTTGTCCATTTAATGAAAACATTCCATGTAACCAGTTCCACTCACGTCATCATGCCAAAAATGATCGACGAGCGTCCATGAGAAAGATGAACCTGCTACACAGCCGCTGAATTGCTGGATGCATAGAAATAACGGTTTCTTATGATCTTGCTGATTGAGGATACTTGTCCCTTTTTAATTTGTAATATTTTTAATGTTGCTGCAGTCCTATGAAATATATTTACTTCGCATCAAACAAATAGCCTATTGTTCATTGTCCGTGAACTCAATGTGCTCACAAGTCACAACAGTGTATAATGCGTAAACATGCAACATGTATCATCAAGAAATTTTCATTAGAATGTAATGTAATGTAAAATAATGAGATAAGATAGTGTTATGTAAAAACGGTAAAAACATAATGTTCCAGATCAACTTTCTTTGGAATCAATATGATTTGTATGTTTGCAATCCTTAAAATTTTAGACTTATTGACAATTGAAAGTTGACGATGTAGGGAAACATTTTAGATAAAACTTAATTTGTTATCCTACCAGCTATTACCAGTAAAGCAAAAGTTTAAAAAAGAGATTGGCATACAGCAGTCAATTGAGCCAATCAGTGCTATGCTATGACACCTGCTCCTCCAGGACCAATGCCAATTTGCCAATGCACATCATTCCATCCATTTATAGAAAAGATTTCAAGCACTTCGCACTTACGTATATAGCAATATACTCAATGCACTAGTAACCGTGTAATTTTGATTTTAGAGACTCATCCGAGATGACTAATAATTTGAGTGAGTAAAATTTACCTGGAAAAATCAAGATAAGCACAAGCTTGTGTTCCATACGTCGAATGATTGGTAAAGATAAGCTAGTACACAATGACGACCTGTCGTTCATTACTAATCTTAAATATAATTTTCATTCAAACCATCCTGGTAAAGTCTCTTGTACTTGACTTGGGGAAAATATGACGTTCAAAATGGCTACAATTGGAATTACGGTAGACATAAAAATAAGCCAGCCTGCTTCTGCTTCCAGTCAAACCAAAAGTCAATTGCACCAAAAAGGTATCCCCTAGATGGTAGTTTTTAGTTTTTGCAAAGCCACAATAACTCAGGCATATTGTTATGCTGCCTTACCAAAATCGCAGTTACTACAGATGAAGCTATTACTTCCGTGTAGCACTATTCACTATTGGTCATGCATGACAATAACCTTGCTTGCAAAAGCTTTTTTCTGTATCTTCATTCGTTATCTTCTATGCATCAATGATATTTTTGCCGACCAAAAGTTTTACATTACCCCTAGATTTTTTTCCTTTAAAAAATTGCATTACGCAAACTCTTGGGTATCTAAACGCTACCTAAATAGTTACAGTAACAGTTATAAAGTTTTGTAGCGAAATTACATATTATATTATGGAACTTATCCCTATTCCAAAAATTCAAAGTTGCACATAAATTTGCGATACAACATAATATTGCATTTTGTCATTTTTTCTGTTTTCTATTATGAAGATAATGATTTTGGAGTATGCAATGTTAAAAATTCACGTCTTAACTGAAGACATGACTGAGGTCTTAAGACTCTTAAGACCTCAGTCTTAACATCGAGGTTTAGTGTTGTAATGTTTAGCATTTAAAATAACGGCCAGCCATTACAAAACTTCATTACGGAAAATGCAATCCTTTCGAGTTTCATATTGTGAATGTGAGCATACGTCAGACTAATCTACATATATAAAAAAAGTCTTACAATCAAGTATACTTCATACATAGATTAATGCTGATAACAAAATGTCAGGTCCACTCTCATACGCACATAACTTGCGAGTCTTCCGTCCGGTTGAACTGTCATCAGTTCCTGTCTTCCGTCTTTCTTCCTGTTTTTTACTCCTCGCTGATTTTTGATCACGTGAAAAAAATTATGACTCTGACTGCACAAAACACATGTACAAGGTGGTCTGCAGTGAATCTACAATTGATGCTGAACATATTTTGAGATTGAAATCATTTGCAGCTACTGTGATCGACAACAGCGTCAGTGGCTCATAGACGGGAGAGTCAAGGTCATCGGTCAGTATTTAGAACAACTATTTTTTTGTAATTCTCAGATTCTTATGATTCACTCACTTATGCTTGTGCTACCGGTTTTCTTACGTAGACTCTGTTGAAACTAAAAACTGCATGCAAACCACTTTCTGTTGGATTGCACGCGTTTTCATAAAAAAATACTCAAGTTTTTGCCTGGTTTTCTAGCAAGTTGAGCATGTTTAAGATTTTTTGTTCATTTGTCTGGACATAATTAAGAAGCTTTTTGCATTCCCCTTTGCAGAAATTATCGATTCAGACCTCTCATGATTCAAATGGAGAACAAGGTACTCTTATGAAGAATATGGATGAATAATTGTATGAATGATGCGTACCAATTACATGTGCTTGGCGTTAGGTTAGTAATGAACGTCTCTTTCATTAAAAAAATACCTGAATTTAGCATGTTATTTGTGATGAATTGGTATTAAAATAAATACTTATTTGTGCAAATAAGACTCTTACTGTTAGGACTGCTAATATGAATTGAACATCGTAAAAATAAAGACGCAGTTGACAAGCAGATTTTATTCAATCATTTTCCGTTCGGCTATCGTTTGTTTCGTTGTTTGTTTCTTACAACATCATAGAAATCACGTAGAACGCCCCATATTGGGATTTTTTGGAAATGTTAAAAATCTGTGAAATCCGTGCAATGGAGATGTTGGGTGTAATTTTTTGTGTTTTAAGTGTTTGTACATTTATGGTAATTAGTGTGAGTGTGGAAGAGGATCTCTCAATGACAGGAGAACAACTCCAGAGCTTAGAAGAGGTAGCCTGAAAGATGATATAAATTTTATTTTGGGCTCCAACTTTTTGATAAAACTAGATTGACTAGACTAAATTTGATTTGTGTGCAGTTTAAGCGGATGGTGATGCCAAGATTGGAGGAAGAAGAAGGCTTGAAACCTTACATGAAGTCAGACTTCTATCTAATAAGATGGCTTCGTGCAACCAACTTTAATTTGAGGGCAGCTAAAAGCATGCTAATGGAGGTAAACGCATAGCACTAAATGCTGTAACTGTGCTTATATTGAATGTGAACGTATACAATATGTGCAAAGTTTAATTGGTGAATTTTGGATCAATTAGAACTTGAATTGGAGAAAACACTGGAATATTAATGAGATACACTCAGAAAATTGGAATGACATGCGTCAATTTCCTTACACAACGGACACGGTAGATTTGTCGGGAAGGCCCAGTAAGAGCGATAAATAAAATTTCAAAAAGCTTTTTCATCTGTGACATTTCCTATAAATTATGTATTTCTCTCACATTGGAAATATAGTTGGTACAATCAATTTTGCCGACTGGGACTTGCGCATGGCCCTCACTTCAGGGAAGCAAATTCGGTTGTTCCGTTACTTGATTAAGCTGATAGATGAAAATACTGAACAAGGTAACTAACATTACATTTCCTTCCAACTCTTTCGAGGTTCTTCTATAGATAACAGCGATCCCCTAAATGTATTATTCAATTATTCTACCTATATGGCCAAATGATAAGCATTTAAAAAAATTACTGGATGCAAGTTTCGATTGTGCTTCACTATTTGCAGAGCAAACCATTTTCAAATCTATCGTTTTGCCAATTGGTCAAAGTTGATTTTGACTGAAAAGTTGAATGGCAAGAAGTAATAAAAATCAATTTAAATTTCAAGTGTTTAGGTTGCAGCGTGAAGGGAAGAATGTTACACAGTGGAAAGCGTTGATAAACATGGAAGGATTCAATATGATCCAGGTGAATAAAATATCAAATTGACATGCTAATAAAAATTAGCAATCACATGAATGAATGTAAATTGCAAGAATCTACACTGTTTTCATTTTTCACATGTGTGTTCTCGCCATTTCTTCTAACCAGCATGGTTGCGTATCTTGTAAGTTCCATTATATGATTCTCTTGCCACAAATTTGTCCATTATTCGTACTACATTTTCCTTTCAATAATTTTCTTACTCTGTTTGTATAGGTCTTACTGGAGTGCCATTCCTTGTGAGAGCATTTGAGGACCATTATCCTGGATTTGCAGATCTTATTATCACTATAAACAGTACGCATTATCACTTGCCTAATAGTGTACCAATATTTGCCACATTTCTTACAAATAATTATAAAGAAAATACTGATTTATGAATCACAAATTCTTCATTCATTTTAGCTCCAGCATCGTTTCAGGTAGTCGTAAATCTTGCCAAGCCAGTACTCTCGGAACATAACAGGAAAGCATTAAAGGTATTTGGGTTTAATAAAGCGCAGTGGATGGAATTCTTGGACAAAGAAATCAGTCGTGATCAAAGGTTTATATGCATAATTTATATACAAAAAGATTTTAAAATGCACATTTAGTGAAAACTAAGGTATTGAATGTGCCTTTTATTTTAGGTATCCGGAATTTGGAGGCACTAAACAGAGAAAGAACTAGTCATTATATACATTTATGTTTATTTCGCAATTAAATTATTTATTTATTTATTATGTAAATATATATTTATTTGTACATCCAGCATAGTATTTTTGGTATTTTATATATGTTTGCATAGAAAATGTGTTCATCACATCTTTGTTAATTTTTTAATATTAAAGATGTTTGTTTTATAAATGCGTCAAATTTTTTGAGGAATACAAAAAACTTATTTAATCTTTTTCTCATTGTGGCGTGTTTTCTTAATTGGTGATTTGGCCATGCTGACTAGAATGTTTGCAAATTTTAGAAATTTTCTGATGGTCAAACGAAAAAAGTATAAAATTGCCCCAAAAATTGACGTTAAAAATAAAAAGATATCACATGAGTAATACTGAAAAAAACTCATTCTTCTGGCTGGTGAATGAATTAAATCAGTAGCATTATCGCTAATCGTGCTGAGCACGTGTTCAGTCCAATAAACTGCAGTATCCAGTGGCGTTGTCTGCCGCTGGCGGAATGCTTTTGAGATTTGTTTCACTTTTTCTGAAAAACTGCAAAGACAAGGTTATATGAAAAAGAGATCATTTCCTTTCAATCATTTCAAAATATTAAACTTTCACTTGCCTTGTATCATTCAAAATGTGTTCGATAGTAGTGACTAACTCTTTCTCAGTCAACAGATTAACGTCAATCTTCATTGCATAACCTTGCAACACTGCGTTATGCACGTTAGTATCTTGATCTATTCCAAAGGGCATCCCCAAGACGGGAACACTGTGATACACTGCTTCTTGCATACTCAACAAACCACCATGAGATATGAAGAGACGAATATTGTGATGACCTAATAATAATTTTTGTAATTAAAAAAATGCCAATTGCTTTTAATCATGGTAGAGGGAGGTTGGGAGGGAGCTACTGAGTATCTACATACCTAAAATGTCTTGCTGGGAGAACCAATCATCGATCCAAACGTTTTCAGGAATTTCCAGTCCAGCAATAGTCATGTTGGAATTTTGCATGAAGCCCCTTTTCCATTTGATAACAACCCTTTGCTTCAACTCTGAAAAAGCAAGAAATAGTGTGCGGATAAAGTCGGTAGGGGCGTTGCTCAACTTAATTATTGAGCCAACGCTGAAGTAAATGAAACCGTTGGGGGCGGATGATTTGCTTATGAATTTTGCCAGATCCTCAAATAAGATAAAAACATTTATGAATGAATTTCAGTTTTAATTTCTTATTGCCTGTTTTGATTTAGTTGATTATATCATAATTTCTATTTATATTAATAACCAAAAATATAGATGGGTCGAATTATAATGAGAAATTGTTGAAACTTACAGCATTCAATATTGGTTTTGATTCCCTGCAATGAATCCCACCAACCTCTACCACTGCAGGTAAAAGTGGTCTTGGAAAGTTCATGGAATAATGACTATTCATGAATATCATTTTTGCCATCTCCTCAATCTCTGTAATTCCAGGTAAATCATCCCCCAAGTACTCGCGATAAACTTTTTCTAAACTAGGTAGAATAACATAATTCACGTACACTCGTGCTAGAATGAAGTGAAGGAAATTTCTCACCCTCCCGAAAAAGCACATTTTCCCATCAGACTCATCATACCCTCTAAAACTTAACACGGGGATGATTGAAGGGGGTAGAAAATTCCCAACCCTTTCTGTTATATAAGAAGGGGCTGGCATTGTGGTGACCAAGATAAATGGAATCCCACTTTTATGAATGAACCCATCAAGACAGTTGGACAAAAAACTGTCCACCAAAATCAAATCAAACTTTTTCTGGGGCAACTTGGCCATCATGACATTTTGGAAAATTTCACTTTGAATGACTTTATGGCAGCCGGAAATCACAAACTGGAAGGGAAACGACATGCTACTTTTTCCATTCCTTTTGCCCTCAAAGGGATCAGGGTAGCCTATCATCAATTCTTCTGATGCGAGTGGTACAAGTTCCTCGACACCCCTGGTGGTCGAAGGGTTGGACCAAGTCGCATTGCTTTTCTCACTAGCAAGTACAGTTACATGATGACCCCTTTCTGCCAGCTTGTTAATCAATGGCTCGAAAAATATTTTATGACTTCTCGAGGCTAACGGAAGCAGGAACAAAATTTTCTCGGTTGAAACTGTTCTCACTGAAATGGTAAGGAACGCCACAAGGACTACCACGAGGTAAACACCCCTTCTGCCTATTTTCCCTCTGGGATTCAGATTGGCCATAGCAAAGATGGTTTTAACCACCAAAGATTAATTGTTGTGATCAGGGTGGGTTGCATTCGCGAATCTAACGTGAATATTTTAATGACACTCAAGAAAATGGTATTTATGGGATTTTTTTGCACGAGCGTTCTTAAAATCAGCATGGTTTTGAAGAGGTCGACGATGATGCTATTAAACGCAATTCCATGTCGTACTATCATAGTTCCTACACGAGCTACACAATATGCATACTTCACTAAAAAAACTTAACGCATGGATATTTATAAACGAACAGTTTACTAAATTTTCTACTGCATTATATACTATATATTATATTAGCTTGCCGCTGTTATATATACCGTGTCACTATCACTGTTTGCTTGGAGTTCATTTAATGCTACACATCATCATGATTAGGTCGATGGTGATAATTTTTGATCTGCTCCCTTTCTTTCTGCTCGTTAACCTTATACCTCATGCAAAAAATACAAACTCTTCGTAGTTGAGCTTGACTCGTACAACATATACACGTGTCCCTGTACTAAAAACAGCAGATGACAGAAATTGTTATACAACGCGTTATTCAGTTTTTACTTTAAAATATAAAATGGAAGATGATACTCACACCCAACGATATTAACTTTATATTAAGTAAATAATATGATATAAATTCGAGAAAAATTGCATAGTACGTAAGCATTTTTTCTGTTTTGCACAATGAATTTATTTTCATGAAAATCATGAATGTATCCAAACACTGTAATCATTTTTTGATTCCCACAATAATCACATATCCCTTTCATTTTTTATTGAGAATGAAAATACTTCGATGAAACGTAATGTGCTTTGCAGCATGCCAATCTTTTAAAAATGAACAAACATCATCATCAACAACAACAAGTGAGATTGCCTATAATCTTTTTAGGAATATCATACAAGCATTGTACCAAGTTTGCACGTATCCCTTTCCTATAATAATGCTTCATTTTGATAATTTATCTGGTATTAAGGGGAATCTTGCGATACGCACTATTTCCACGCAGTCTTCACACGAAACATGTATAATCAAGTGCATCCGGTTTCCCCATGGATTTGTTACCTTTATTAGCACGCAAGGCGGCTATTGAAAAGGTTCGTGTGGTCACGTGCGTGCCTGGCTAATGTTTTTTCTGTTGTCA